>BQKN01066491.1:757593-797274 GCA_022839385.1 Asparagus kiusianus
AGTGTGCTTTGGCGTTTATTTATACTTGTGTTTATATTTCTTGTCGCTATTGTCATTAGCTCATTATTTATATGATCCACTATCCAGTTCATATTGTTTACCCTTGTGTTAGTTTTATATCCTTGCACATATATTGTCTATATCTCTTTATTAGGATATATCTTATTGTTTATATATCCTTACATATATTTCTATCATATAGGATATATCACCTTGTGTATATTGCATATTCTTGCACATAACTCCTTGTATATCTATCTTGTAAGAATATATTTGTTAATTAGTTTTAATTAGTATTTAATCGGATTAGATTAGCATAAGACCCTAATCACCCCCCCTCTAGGGTCTAACAACCTTGAGGTGGCTCGACAGCCGAGCCACCTAAGGTTGGCTAGGTGGTTCAGCCACCTGTGCCCGGGCACAGTGAAGGGCGCCTATAAATAGGAGAGGTATGGCTCATTTGAAAGGACTTTTTGACTCTGGAGAGAAAACTCTGCCGAATTGAGAACTCAACCTCGAATCGTCGGAGCCTCAAAGACTTGGACTAAAATCCTCAGATCTAATCCTCAGCGATCGTCAACGCCAAATAAGGCAAGAGTTCGAGAGGAAGTCAGATCTCAGATCTACGCAATCATCCTCCGGATCAAAGCTTGGTCTTTTATCCCGAGAATCGGGCGATTATTTCCTTGGTGAATTAATCCCCCCCGGCTATTATTTCCTTGGCGAAATAATACTCGTCATACTGCGTAGATCCGACCAGATTTAGATCGCGCGGTGGTCCACAGATAAACCCCGGCGCAAGCGAAGAACCCACGCAAGCGAGCGACCGTAAAACAGGAGCTCGTAATTTGTTCGACAAAAAAAGGAGAAAGTTGTAATTTTTATTTCTTTTATTTGATTTTTATTGTAACCGGATCTTATAAAAAGACCGGATCTTTGTAATCGAAAAACGATTATTTAAGATAGCAATGGAATCAATGAAGAAAGCAATGATTTTCCCCGCGAACTATCTGGCGACCACAGTGGGAGCCGCCGATCTCACTGCCGAGATCAGAGCGTCGCAGCCGCGGATCTTAATCCCGGTCGTGGAGGAGGTCGAATATGAATTCGATCAGCAGAAGTTCGAGGAGTACCTGTCGTCCTCGTCCGGATCTACCTCCCCCGCAAGTCCAAGAAGTTCTCCTCCAAGAGGAAAGTCCGTTGGTATGAAGAAATGGAGAATACCAACGCAGAACTCACCCCAGCTGATGCCGAAGTTGCATTGGGTGAAGTTTCACCGGCCTTCAAGCAGGTCAAATCTGCCATTGAAGGCGTGGTGACTCTCTCTAAGAGAGCCCGCCAAAGGCAACGTCAACGCCTTGCGAAACAATTCGCAAGGGGAATGGAGTCCGTTGACGGGATCCACTACAACGCGGACCTGAAGAACAAGAGAGGCAAACAGCCTCAACAACCAATGAATGGTAGCTCCTCCAAGTCGCCAACGAACGAATGGATCCGTGTCAAACGAAATCGTTCAACGCTCGAGGAGCGCATTCGCAAGCGCCGTGCACTGTCAGCGCAGGCACGGGCTTAAGTCCAAGAAGCCCGTAGAAGACTGCAGAGGGAAGTGGCCAAGAAGCCGCCATCAACCCGCAAAGTTTGGAGGCCGAAGTCTGAAGCGGCGATTCAGACCAAGGAGCAACAACCGCAGCCTCCAAAAGTTCAACCTCCCGCGAACCAACCCAAATCACCGATGATTTCCATAACTGCTCCGGGAGATCCCGCAGGACCATCCTAAAGAAGGAAGTCAGCCTTGGAGCGCCTCGGTCCACTTCCCAAGGAGCGAAACAAAGCTCCAGTCTAAGAACGTTTGGGCCCACTAAAGAAGCCCCGAATGAATCAACATGTTGGGAGTCGCCGCCATCCTCAACATGACAAGGAGTGCATGGCACCCAAGTGCACCACTTTGCGCATTGAAGTCCAGGAGCCCGCTGAGAATTCACGCCCACAAAGGCGTGTTTCAAGACGCGTGACTCTTGAAGGCCCGAAGAAGGCAATTCACCCTCAAAAGGAAACGTTGTCGTCCGATGACAATGGCGTTATACCTGAGAAATCGTGCCAACACACGATAGGTTACTCTGACTTGCAAACCGATGAGTTGTACTATCGTGTTAGGGGTACGAGTAAAACAAGGAAAAGGAGTCCTCGAGAATTGACAACTCAATATCCTTGTTCAAAACTCATTCGGGCAGTATTGTTTGAGTGCAACTGCGCCAAGATAGTCCCCGAGAGGATTTTGGTTTTTGAAAGACTCACTGCTGAAACGCCAAATCTAAGGCACAGGCGTTTCCGACGAAGAAGAACGATAGTTGAAGATGGAGAATTTCCGAGGGTCACCACCAATATGACCAGTAAAGGAACCTCGGCTCAGGATAATCCCGAGACGATTCCAGAGATGCCCTGACGTGTAACTCGTCTGCAGTCCGGAGCTATCATTCGTGCAACATATGGTAGGGTTCGGACGAGATTAACTTCAGGAGATGAAGAATCAGATGCCGGCTCGGCAGTTACATCTGACAATACCGTATCCAGCGAAGGACAACCCCGCGAGTCATTCATGATAAGTGCGGAACAAGTGGCCAAGATGCTTGAAGAAGCCATGGCCAAACAACAAGAGAGCTTCAGGTTCGAAATGCAGATGGCCATGAAGAATATGAGAGAAATGCATGAGCAACAAATCCAGGCACTGACGAACCAGCAAGGCGAACCAAGCCGCTGTAACCAGGTCGTTCAGGAAGATGAGCACACGGATACGGATGAAGCTCACAATGCCAATAATCCTCCCGTCAATGCAGGGGGTGGTAATGAGGATGCTAGTCGTAATGCTCCACGTCCACCTCAGAATCGTGCTAACGAAAACACAGGTGAAAGTTTGAAGATCAAAAATCTCGAGAACAAGATCAATACGTTGATTTCTGCTCAAGAGGTGAAGAAAACGGGCATTCCTTGTCCATACCCAAGAGAATGGGAATCAATCCCATATCCGGCGAAGTTCAATTTAATTAACTTCACGTCATTTGATGGGAAGGGTTTACCCACCCAGCATTTGATTTACTTCAAATCACATCTGGGGGTTATCTCTGGCAATGAGCCTCTGATGGTACAGTCCTTCGTTGGCACTCTTCGTGGAGCCGCCTTCGATTGGTATCGCCGCCTTAAGTCAGGAAGTGTGAATAGCTGGGACGATATGGAGACTAAGTTCCTCGTCAATTTCTTTGACAATGACACCGAGATATCTATCGGGTCGTTGCTGGACGAGAAACAGAAAGACAGGGAGTTAGTCGACACCTTCGTCAAAAGGTTCCGGAACAAGGCGATGAATTACCGGGACCCGATCACTGAGGAGTTCATTCTCCAGACCTGCCACAATAATCTTTCGTTGGACGTGTTGGAAGCAATGAGGACAGCACCGTCCAAAACGTGGAAGGATCTGAAGGTCCAAGGGGAGCAAGCTGAGCGATTCCTCAGAAGAAAGAAGGCGGAAAGAGGCCAACCGACGACAAATCCTCCGAAACAGAACTTCGTCCCAAAAGGGAAGGGTAAGGGACATGCTAATACAGTTGACGCTAATCAAACTTTCCAACTGCAACCTCAGCAACAGCCGCAGTAGTGAGCGCCACAACAATCGCAGCCGCATTGGCAACAACGGCCTCAGAAGCAGAAATCTTCGGAGCCGAGGTTTCCTAAAGTGTACTCCTTTAAAGATGACGAGGTGCCCGGCATCTTCAAGTATTTGTTGGAGAATAACAAAATCCAGCTGTCGGCGATCGTGGATCAAGAGGGGGCTAGCAAAGTGACGGATCCGAAGTATTGCGCATACCATAGAGCGGTCTACCACCCTACGAAGTCATGCTTCCACCTCAAGGATAAGATTCAGGCGTTAATTGACGTAGGGGTCATAACCCCGAAGCCTGCCAAGAATGTAGGAGCAAACGCAGTGTCAATCAGCTTCGGATCGGTGCCCACAACATGGTTCGAGCCAAAACGCGTCACCAAAGTGAGAATGAAGACAGTGAATGATGATCCATATGGACAGCGCCAAAAGGGACTTGTGCCACACACAGCCCCAAACGGCAAAATCCTCTGGGTTCATCCTGATCTTATTGGAGACGAGCAGTGGGAGACTTCCTCGACCAAGAAGGGTAAAGGCAAGTCCTACAATGCTACTTCCGCAATCTTCGAAGAGGATAGCGATGAAGCTCCTATCTTCCCGCTCTCTGAAGAAGAACAAGAAGTCTTTGCCACCAGAAGCGGAAACCAGTACCACTTCAACTATCCGTCACCTAGTGATCAGTTAGCTGAGCAGGGGGTGACTAAACGGGGACCAGCCAAAACTCTCACGGAGCTGGGGGTGATTACGGTTCCTAAACCGGTTGAAAAGGCTCGATGACAGCCGGTGGATAAGAAGAAAGAAAAGAGACCCCAGGAGGTTCAGAATCCGAAGCAATCTCGTTTCAATCGTCCGATTGGAAGAGATAAACCGGAGAGCTCAAACACTCCGCGCGTCTTCGATATTATGGCTCAACTAGCTAATATTCCAGCGCGGATAACACTGTACGAGTTGCTGCGGTTGTCAAAGGAGACCAGAGAAGCCTTACAAGAGGCCTTGACCGATTCAGAAGCATTCCTTACTCGGGTCAAGCCGGTGCCGGAAGAGCCAGAGCTATTAGTTCAACAATGCAATATAGCGGCTAAGAACCTTCCCTGCATTACCTTCACCAAAGAGGATATACAGACGAAGAATTCAAATCATGATCGACCCCTGTATTTCATCGGGTACATTAGCTCCAGCGAAGTCAACCGAATCCAAGTGGATCCGGGTTCTGCTGTGAGTATTATGCCGCTTTGATTGATGCATAGCCTCGACATTCCGGTCAGCAAATTGGCGTCTACAGGCACTGTCATTTACGGATTCAACACCAGCGGGTCAAGGCCTTTGGGAAAGATCCGGATAAAATGTCAAATGGGTGATCTGAAGATGGAGGTCACGTGTTACGTGATTGATGCTGAGACATCATATAACTTACTACTGGGTCGGCCTTGGATCCATAGTAATGTTATAATTTCTTCCACTCTCCATCAGTGTCTAAAATATGTCGACACAGATGGTAGAGTCAGGAAGGTGGTCGCGGATAAGCAACCATTTAAAGGGTTTGAGAATTATTTCACTGATTCTCTCATTTATGGTAACGAATCCGATACTGAACCATCGGTCCAGGGCACGGACAGCGGAGAAGAAGCTGATTCCGAGGCCGGATTCGATTACAATGGAGGTTTTGTTTTAAATGACATTGTACCCTTTGTAATCAATCTTGACGATGAACAATCGTCAGATGGTAGTTATAACTGGCAACTTGCCAATATCGAAATAAATGATGATTTAGAGTACTCGCTGTCTCTTGATGATGCGATAAAGGGATTGTATGATAATCCCGATTTATATACGCCACTACGATCATCTTATGTAACAAAGAAACACCTCCAGTATTCTTTCAGAACAACCCTGATCGTTCCTACCAAAATAGGAGGCGAAAAAGAAGTGATTTACGGTAAAGGAGAGAATTTTCTGTTGCCGGATCATTTCCTAAGAGAAGATGAGAATGATGAAAAATCTGGTCTGCATTTATCTAAATATAGTCCGGAAGCGCGCAAGCTCATGGAAAAATAGGGATATGATTTCACACTCGGAGAAGGTTTATACTTCGATCGAGGTTCCCGTATCCCAGTCAAAGCGGCATATGTACCAAAAGGAAAACCGGATGATTATTGCCATCACAAAAGAGGCTTAGGCTACGTTTCCTCATCTGATGATGAATGTGGTTGGCAAGTTATCGATCAAATTGCTAACAAAGCTAAGGATGGGTACTCGTCAGATTCCTCAGAATGGGACTCCGATACAAGTTTGGGGGAAGTATTCAAAGCCCTAATGACGAACATGACTACAGCTGATCCATCCACAATGGAGGAAGACGATCAAATGCCAACGTGGGAAGACCCATGGGTTCATCACCTGAACATGCAGTACGGCAATAGGTTTGAACAGAGGGAACCACCCACTGAAGACAAAATAGTCCAAATTAACATGGGCGATGAGGCCAACCCAAAGCCCATATTCATCAGCGATAGTCTTCCCCCAAATGAGAAGGAGGAGTTAATTGCTCTCATCAGGGAATATATTAACGTCTTCGCTTGGAACTATGAAGACATGCCAGGGCTCAACCCCAATGTGACGGTGCACCTCCTCGATATCAAGTCGGATGCCAAACCTATCAAACAACAGCAGAGACGGTTTCATCCGCAGATTATGGAAGCCATCGAGGCAGAGGTTAAGAAATTGATGGACTCAGGATTTATCCGAGAGGAGCAACATCCAGATTGGCTAGCCAATATTGTTCCAGTCATGAAGAAAAATGGTAAAATCAGGATTTGCATCGACTTCAGGGACCTGAATGCGGCATGTCCGAAAGATGACTTTCCTCTCCCAATCACGGATGTCATTATCGACAATATGTGCGGATTTGAGAGAATGTCTTTTATGGATGGCTTTTCAGGATATAACCAAATCAAGATGCACCCGGATGATGAGAAGCATACAGCGTTCAGAACACCCCTCGGCGTCTTCTGCTACACAGTGATGCCTTTCGGACTAAAGAATGCAGACGCCACGTACCAACGAGCAATGACGAAGATTTTCCAAAAGCACATCAGGAAAACGGTCGAGTGCTACGTTGATGATTTGGTTGTAAAAAGCCGCAACAAAGAAGATCACATCAAGGACTTGAAGACGATGTTCGATCTCATGCAGAGTCATCAATTGAAGATGAACCCCACCAAATCCTTCCTTGGAATGTCTAGCGGAAAATTCCTGGGATTCGTCGTCACCACTAAAGGCATACATATTGATCCTGATAAGGTGAAGGCGATACATGAATTGCAGCCCCCAAGAAATCTAAGAGAACTCAGAGGATTGCAAGGACGTTTAGCTTACATCCGGTGGTTCATCTCAAATCTTTCTGGGAAGTGCCAACCATTCTCTAAACTAAACAAGAAAGGTGTGTCATTTATTTGGGACGACGCCTGCCAAAAAGCACTCGAAGATATCAAGACATATCTGACGAACCCTCCTGTTCTTGTCGCACCAAAATCAGGTAAATCATTCTTGATATACATCAAGGCGATGAACCATTCGATAAGTGCTTTATTAGCACAAGACGATGATAATGGTCACGAACAGGCAGTTTATTACCTAAGTCGGACTTTGGTAGGCGCCGAGTCCCGATATCCGATGATTGAGAAAGAATGTCTCGCATTGGTATTCGCAGTACAAAAGATACGGCATTACTTGGTCGGACAGACGATTTACGTTATCTCTAACGTTAATCCAGTACGGGTATTTATGACGCAACCGGGTTCGATGAATTGGCAGTTAGCAAAATGGGCCATTCTCTTGTCCCAGTATGACTTGCACTTCAAACAGCAGAAGTCGGTCAAAGGACAAGCGATTTATGATCTTTTGGCGGCAAGCCCGACAACAGATACGGCAGAAGTATATGATGACTTGCCGGATGAAACCCACGAGGTTAACACCACGTCGCATCAATAAGTATGGCAATTATACTTTGATGGTGCTTCGAGAGCAGTTAACAAGGCAGTAACCCCCGGATGTCCTAAAGTCTCCTCCGGAGTTGGAGTTGTCTTAGTTTCCCCGGGAAGCATGTAATGCCTCGGGCTTATTCACTGACAGATCCATGTTCTAATAACGTAGCCGAGTACAACGCGCTCCTCATTGGACTCAGTTTCGCCAAGGAGCTGGGGGTCGAATATCTCGAAGCTTTTGGGGATTCTCAATTGATAGTCAACCAAGTCCGTTGAGAGTATGAAGTCAGGAACCAAGACCTGATCCCATACTACCAGGAGGCCGTCAAAATGGCAGATGTTGGCCTTCTTGTTTTGATGATGTTTAACAAACAATTTACTTCTAATATTGTTTGTCTAGTATTTGTGCTTTCTTATCTATTATAGACAAACAACGTTGTTGGAGGATGGATGGATTGCGCCATAACGATCATATCAAAAGGAGGTTGGCGGAATGTCGGTGAAGCCTTGCTATTCAAGTTAAAGATCAAGTTCAAGCTTCATCCGCAAGTGCACCAAGTCAAGCTTAATTGAAGATCAAGATTGCTTGGGTAACTTAGTATAGGTTTATATTATGTGTGTTTAATACGTTAAGCTCAATATCTATACACACACAATTTATTGGTTTCTTCGTATATATATATAGTAATATATATATACATAAGTTTTGGTTTCTATGCATATATATATTTATATATATACATACATGTGTTTTGAGTTTTTAAGATTATATATATGAAATTATATATTTCATATTTTCTATTGTGTTTTTGAAAACATTGCATAGAATATGCAATTTTGTGAAAATACTATCTTATTAGTTTATAGTCTTCAATATTAATTTATACATGTTTTACTAAGTCTATAAAAACATTTCACAAAGTTTCAAAAGTTGGTTTGAGTCAAAATATCAAAATATCAATTTTCAGGTTTTCATGTTTTTGAACATATTTGCAAAATGATGATATTTTTCATTTGGGAAGTCCTTTTTCGAAACCAGTCGTTGTAGCATGTTTATTATCATGTCTACAATCATTCTTCAAAGTTTTATATTTTTTGAAATTTATTTGATATTTTAAACAGCTTTTTAAAATCAGCAAATCAGGTTTTTCATATGTCAGTTTTCGGTCGACCGAACCGGTCGACCGAACCTGAGTTCATATGCTCACTGGGCGACAGAGAGTCTGTCGGTCGACTGGGCCGGTCGACCGGGCCGGTCGACCGAAATCTCCATCGGTCGACCGCACCGGTCGACCGGGCCGGTCGACCGAAATCTCCATCGGTCGACCGCACCGGTCGACCGACGAAGGTCCAGAATTTTTCTTCGTGTTTTTGCTCTCTGCCGGTCGACCGACGAAAATTTCGGTCGACCGACAATATAGCCGTTGCTTTTTAACGGATCTTTCTCTGAGCTGTTTGCTGGGGTTTTTGGTCATTTCGTTTTGGGGGTTTTTGCTGAGATTCTTAGAGGCTATAAATACCCCATGGCTGATGTCTTTTCAGGCTAATCAATAGAATGGTTTAAAAGATTTTAACAAGGGTTTAAACTTGTTTAGTGTTTGTTTAAGTTTGTTTTAAGAAGCTTTTAAGCATTTGAGTGTTTTGATTTTGTGATTCAATTCTACAAGAGCTTGAGGAGATCATCTATTGGTGTTTGGGCATTCGACTATTCTCCCTCCAACTCTTGATATATTGAGAAGTTTTCTAAACTCTATTTCTAGCTATTTTATATATTTGATTATCATTGTTATTTAGCTAGAACTACATTGAGTTTAGTTTTGATTTATATCTCTTTGTTCACACACACCCACTTGAGCTTATTGTATTTGCATACATAGTATATTAAGGTTGTGAGAGATTGTGACATTGAGTTGTACTTTCATTGAGTTCTCATCTATTGTAGAGAACAAATTTATATTTGTTACATTGTGAGTGTTGTAAGGTTTTCGGTGAGCTAGAAAACCGAGTGTGTTGTGAAGTTTTCAGTGAACTAGAAAACCGAGTGTGAGGAGTGACGTTGATCGGTGAGCGTTGAAAACCGATACTGTGAGGTGTAAACGTTATTCGGGTGAGCATAGAAAACCCGGTTGTGATAGTGGATTTCTCCTCGGGAGTGGGGAGCGGGGACGTAGGACGGAAGGTCCGAACTCCGTGATCATATTGTGTGTTTGAGTGTGCTTTGGCGTTTATTTATACTTATGTCCATATCTCTTGTCGCCATTGTCATTAGCTCATTATTTATATGATCCACTATCTAGTTCATAGTGTTTACCCCTTGTGTTAGTTTATATATCCTTGCATATATATTTTTCATCATATAGGATATATCTTATTGTGTATATTGTATATTCTTGCTCATTATAGGTTGTGTATCTATCTTGCAAGAATATATTTATTAATTAGTTTTTAATTGGCATATAATCGGATTAGATTAGCATAAGACCCTAATCACCCCCCCTCTAGGGTCTAACAGCAGATTCTTTTGAAGAATTCTTTATTGAATACATTCCTCATCTCCAGAACGCTTATGCGGATGCACTGGCAGCACTAGCAGTATCACTCGCGCAGCCGCCCGAAACTGAACTGCTAGTCACAATAAGATCACATCAACTCTGCATACCCATATACAATATGGATATCGAAGAGGAAGATGATAGAAACATAAACGCCAAGGAGGTGAACTCAACTCAAATCGGGTCTGAGTTCTGAGATTGGCGTTTTCCTATCATTGACTACGTCCAATACGGTATTTTGCCAGAGGATGTAAAAGAAAGGGAATCGATCCGCCGAAGAGCACCAAGGTTCTTCTATAATGCCGAGACCCGTACATTATACCGTCGAGGGTATGATGATTTGCTACTCCGATACCTTTCGAACGAAGAAGCAGAAGAAGTTCTTAAGGAAGCACACGAAGGAGAATGCGGTGCGCATCAGCCTGGTCCCAAACTGTATGATCGCATCAGAAGAATGGGATATTTTTGGCCAACAATGGTTCATGACGCAATCGAATACACCCGAGGATGTCACGCCTGTCAAGTGCATGCAAATTATATGCACCAACCACCGGAGCGTTTACATACGTCAACCACGTCTTGGCCATTCGAGACATGGGGTATGGACATTGTCGGTCCTATTTTCCCCCCTTCAGTCAAAGGTGATCGATTTATTCTCGCAATCACGGATTACTTTTCAAAGTGGGCTGAAGCAATTCTGCTTAAAGAAGTGAAGACGAACAACATCATCAATTTCATCAAGCATCATGTCATATACCAACACGGCGTGCCAAGATGGATCATTCATGACAACGGTCCACAATTCATAAGCAACGCTTTCGTCAGGTTCTGTGATAAATTCAAGATTCAAGATGTTTCGTCAACAGCTTATTATCCCGCTGCGAATGGATTAGCTGAGGCTTTTAACAAGATGATCATTAAGATCCTGTCAAAACTCGTGAAGACCAATAAACGAGACTGGGAAGATAAACTCGGTGAAGCACTCTGGGCTTATCGCACCACCGTACGCACACCTACGGGAGCCACCCCGTATTCGTTGGTATACGGATGTGAAGCTATGCTGCCTTTGGAGATTCAAATCCCATCCCTTCGGATCGCTCTCGCAACTGAGATGACGACTGAAGAGCAACATCAGAAACGTCTCGAAGAACTCGAAATGTTAGATGAAAGACGCTTAGAAGCTCAACAACACATCGAGTTTTATCAAGCTAGAATGTCTAGGGCTTTTAACAAAAGAGTCCGACAAAGAAGCTTCAAGGAAGGAGATCTGGTCCTCGCTGCTCGGCGACCGATAATCCTCAACTCCAAGAAGAAGGGTAAATTTGAATCCAAATGGGAAGGACCGTTTGTAATAGACACAGTTGTAGGCGTATAAAACTGCCTATAGGTCCCTTAACACAGCTCGACGATGCCGATTTGACAAACGGACCATCGGGCGACATATCCAAGCACGACCGTTAGCCCGCAAACACCAAAGCCAAGTGATACGTGACGAAACGAATTAACGAGGCTACGAGGCTAACGAACCGCACGCAAAACAACAAAATGAATCCACTCGCGTGCGGAATCAAGCCAACGGGTTGAGAAATCAACAAGTCATCCAACTAAGAGCAGACTCGGATGAATCACGATCGAATCAAGATCGGTTTCGGACTCAAACTCAGAGATGGATTTACTGCCAAATCAGGAACATGATTTACTACCAAATCAGGTCAACGAATCGAGTCCGAACACAAAATCGAAAAAAACCGGATACAACAACAAAACGTCGGAAAACAACGCCTAAAGGAGCTCGGCCGAAACCGAGCCACCACAAGGTGGCTCGGCCCAAGCTGAGCCACCTCGAGGTGGCTCGGCGGCCGAGCCACCTCAGCCCAGATCTGTGCCCAGGCATAGATCTGGGTGCCTGTAAATAGGCTAGGGGTGTTCATTTGTCAAAGGTTGGAAATTTTGGAGAGGCGAAGCTCTGCTGGATTCGAGGCTTAAAACTTAAAAAGATCCAAGCTTTGGGACTTTGAGGACTCGCTCTTCCAGATCTGGTGCTCGACAATCATCAACGCCAAAAAAGGCAGGTGTTCGAGAGGACCGGATCTCAGATCTATGCAGGCGTACTCCGGATCAAAGCTTGGTCTTTGATCCCGAGATTTAGGCGACTATTTCCTTGGTGAAATAATCCCCCCCCCCGGCTATTATTTCCTTCGTGAAATAATACCCGTCGTACTGCGTAGATCCGACCGGATCTAGATCGCGCGGTGGTCAACGGATAAACTCCAGCGCAGGCAAACAACCCACGCAAGCGAGCGACCGAAAAACAGGAGCTCGTGATTTGTTCGGCAAAAGGAGAAAAGTTATAATTTTTATTTCTTTTTGTGATCTCGTTGTAACCGGATCTTATAAAAAGACCGGATCTTTGTAATCGATAAACTATTATAAGAGTGTGCAATGGAATCAATGAAGAAAGCTACGATTTTTCCCGCGAACAATCTGGCGACCACAGTGGGAGCCGCTGATCTCGCTGTCAAGATCGCTGTGTCGCAGCCGCGGATCTCGATCCCGGTCGTGGAGGAGGTCGAATACGAGTTCGACCAGCAGAAGTTCGAGGAGTACTTATCGTCCTCGTCCGGATCTACCTCCCCCCGCAAGTCCAAGAAATCCCAGAAGTTCTCCTCCAGGAGAAAAGTTCATTGGTACGAAGAAGTTGAAGCTACCAACGACGACCTCACCCCGATTGACGCCAAAGTTGCGTCGGGTGAAGTTCCTCCAATTCCCTACCAGGTCAGATCTGCTCTGGCCAACCCTTCTGCCGCAGAAGGCGTGGTGACTCTCTCGAAGAGAGCCCGCCAAAGGCAACATCAACGCCTTACGAAACAATTCGCAAAGGCCATGGAGTCAGTTGACGGGATCCGTTACAATGCGGATCTGAAGAACAAGAGAGGCAAACAGCCTCAACAATCAATGAACGGTGCCTCTTCCAAGCCGCCAACGATGGAATAGGTCCGTGTCAAACGGAATCGTTCGACGCTGGAAGAACGCATCCGCAAACGCCGCGCACTATCAGCGCAGGCACGGGCTCAAGTCGAGGAAGCCCGTAGGAAGTTGCAGAAGGAGGTGGCCAAGAAGTCGCCATCAACCCACAAAGTTTGGAGGCCGAAGTCTGAAGCGGCGATTCAGACTAAGGAGCAACAACTGCAGCCTCCGAAAGTTCAATTTTCGACGAATCAATCCAAACCGCCGATAATTTCCACAACTGCTCCGGGAGATCCCACAGGACCATCCCAGAAAAGAAAATCAGTCTTGGAATGCCTCGGTCCACTGCCCGAGGAGCGAAGCAAAGTTCCAGTCCAAGAGTGTTTGGGTCCACTAAAGAAGCCCCGAACGATTCAACATGCTGGGGGTCGCCACAACCCTCAACATGACAAGGAAACTAAGCGCACTACGCTGCGTATTGAAGTCCAGGAGCCCGCTGAGGATTCACGCCCACAAAGGCATGTTTCGAGGCGTGTGACTCTCGAAAGCCTGAAGAAGGCAGTTCGCCCTCAGAAGGAAACATTATCGTCTGATGACGATGACGTTATACCTGAGAAATCGTGCCAATACACGATAGGTTACTTCGATCAAATTGACGAGTTGTACTATCGTGTCGGGGGTGCGAGCAAAGCCAGAAAGAGAAGTCCTCGAATGCTAGAAACTCAATGCCCTTGTTCCAAACTCATCCGGGCGATATTGTCTGAGTGCAACTGCATTAAGGCAGTCCCCGAAAGAGTTTCGGTGTTCGAAAGACTTAGTACCGAAACGCCAAAACCAAGGCATAGGCGTTTCCGATGGAGAAGAACGGCGGTTGAAGATGGAGAATTTTCGAGGGTCACCGCTAACATGACCAGCAAAAGGACATCGACACAGGGTAATCCCGAGCCGATTCCGAAAATACCTCGGTGTGTAACTCGTCTACAGTTCAGAGCCATTGTACAAGCAACCTATGGTAGGGTTCGGACAAGACTGCCTTCGGAAGACGAAGAATCAGATGCTCACTCTGCGGTCGCATCAGATAATACAGTGTCCAACGAAGGACAACCCCGCGAGTCATTTATGATAAGCGCGGAACAAGTGGCCAAATGCTCGAAGAAGCCATGGCCAAACAGCAGGAGAGCTTCAGGTTCGAGATGCAGATGGCCATGCAGAATATGAGAGAAATGCATGAGCAACAAATCCAGGCACTGACGAACCTGCAAGACGAACCAAGCCGCCGTAATCAAGTTGTTCAGGAAGTTGAGCATACGGATGCGGATGAAGATCGCAACGCCAATAACCCTCCCGTTAATGCAGGGGGTGGCAATGAGGATGCTAGTCACAATACCACGCTTCCACCTCAGAATCGTGCTGATGAAAACTCAGGTGAAAGTTTGAAGATCAAAAATCTCGAGAGCAAGATCAATACGTTGATTTCTGCTCAAGAGGTGAAGAAAACGGGCATTCCTTATCCATACCCAAGAGAATGGGAATCAATCCCATATCCAGCGAAGTTCAACCTAATCAACTTCACGCCGTTTGATGGGAAGGGTTCACCCACTCAGCATGTGATTTACTTCAAATCACACTTGGGGGTTATTTCTGATAACGAACCTCTGATGGTACGGTCCTTCGTTGGCACTCTTTGTGGAGCCGCCTTCGATTGGTATCGTCGCCTCAAGCCAGAAGCGTGAATAGCTGAGACGACATAGAGACTATGTTCCTCGCTAACTTCTTCGACGACGACACTGAGATATCCATTAGGTCGTTGCTTGACGAGAAACAAAGGGACGGGGAGTTGGTCGACACCTTCGTCAAGAGGTTCCGGAACAAGGCGATGAACTGCCGGGACCCAATCACTGAAGAGTTCATTCTCCAGACCTGCCACAACAATCTTTCGTTGGACGTGTTGGAAGCAATGGGGACAGCACCGTCCAAAACGTGGAAGGATCTGAAGGTCCGTGGTGAACAAGCCGAATGCTTCCTCCGAAGGAAGAAGGCCGAGAGGATTCAATCGATGATTAATCCTCCGAACTCGAACTTCGCCTCCCGTGGTAAGGGCAAGACACCTGCAGCGGCTGTCGATGCTAATCAAACGTCGCAACAGTAATCCCGGAGACAGCAGAAGACTTCGGATTAGAGGCCTCAAAAAGAGTACTCCTTCAAAGACGAAGATGTTCCAGCCATCTTCGAATCACTCCTTAAAAATAACAAGATCAAGCTGCCACCGATCACGAATCAGGAGGAAGCTGACAATACTACGGATCCGAAGTACTGCGCATACCACAGGAGGATCCTTCATCCCACCAAGGCCTGCTTTACTTTAAAGAATAGTATCCAGACCTTAGTTGAAGCCGGCGTTATAACGCTAGAGTAAGCCAGTTGAGAACGGCACCACTCCGATAAGTATAAGAGTATAAACTGCTTTTTAACACTCCAAAGAGTATATGAGTATAAACTGCTTCTCAATCCTCCGACCGGTATAAGAGGTTAAACTGCTCTCTGATACTCCAATAGGTATATGAGTCTAAACTATTTTATTTTTTTCACGGGAAGTTCCTGAAGAATGCCATGCGTGGTATTTTTAAGGATAACCCGATCATGCAACCGATACAATAATAAACCCAGTTTCGCAAGAAAAGCTGGGGGTGGATAAGTCATGTGACGAGAAGTTCCCGAAAGAATGTTACATGCAATTTTCTTAGGGATAATCCGATCATTACAAATAAAGTGATAAGCACTAAAAACCCACGGTTTACCTGGTCAAATCTTAGGACCACAACCAAAATCCCCTCTCGATTTCTTCAATGAACGAGAGGCCCACAAATCTAGCGATCAAACCTTCTTACAGTTAGGATCGTTTTAAACCTCCCACTTGGTCAAACCTTCCTACAGTTAGGACCATAACCAAAATCCTCTCTCGATTCCTCCAATGAACGAGTGATCAAACCTTCCTACAGTTAGGCTCATCTCAAGCTCCCGCTTGGTCAAACCTTCCTACAGTTAGGACCAAGACCACGATTCACTCTCGATAAATGAGAAATTCATCTTTAGTTCGGTAATCAAACCTTTTCGATTCTTGGAGTGGAGATCCCACTCTCAGTTTCACCTTTCCGGATTCTGGGGGTGGAGATCCCACCTCGAGTCTCCTTTCCAACTGAGAATAGAATATAAAATTCTTCCTTCATTGTATTCAGGTTCGCCTTCACCCTAAAAGAAGACCGAAAAATAGAATATAAAATTCTTCCTTTCCCACACCAACCTTTTCCAAGAATTTATCAATCTTGGATTCATCCTAGGAAGTTTATCCTGAATCCTAAGCATGGATATGTCGACGCCTAACACGCGCCGGCGGTTTAGTCTTTCTCCGTAGAAGAAGACACCAGAGTTCGATTCTGGGGTATTTTATCCTGAAACCTAAGCAAGGATAAGTCCGCGCCTAACACGCGCCGCCGGTTAGTTCTTAACCGTTAAAAAGAACACACGCCCACATATTCAACATTGTGGCAGGTTGTTATTAATAACATCAAAATCCATGCCTTACACACATGGGGAATTTCATCCTGAATCCTAAGAAAGGATATGCCGACGCCTAACACGCGTCGCCGGTTTAGTCTTTGTCCGTAGAAAAAGATACCAGAACCTAATTTTGGGGACCTTTATCCCGAAGCCTAAGTAGGGATAAGTCAGCGTCTAATACACGTTACCGGGTAGCCTATTCTCGTAACAATGGCGAAGTCTACGTATTCAAAGTCGTAGCAAAGAGTCTAAGGGAGTTCATTCCGTTAGCACAACGTTACATGCGGAACGGATTTAAACAATCCGCATGCTAGCCCGACTCAAACGGTAGTCGGTAAAGGCTCATCAAACCCGTTGATGGCTGAGAATTTGCCAAAAATTCTATAAAGTATGAGTCATTGATGCATCAATTCTATGGATTGGTCTCGTGACTCAAGTATCTGCCACGTTCTAATTCCTTAAGAGCTTAAACTGTGTATACTCCAGCAGACGTACGAGTATAAACTGTGTCAAACGCCGGACAACGCGTTGTAATGAAGCCTGGACGCCGGACAACGCGTCACCAAGAAGCTTAAACGCTGGACAACGCGTTGTAAATGAAGATTCAACACCGACGACCGATGGTTAGTTCTGTGTTGAAACAGCAAACTCAAGCTAAAAAGGCAAGAAATCAAGAATCGACTTCAAGTTCAAAATTCCGACAGACGGTCAGACAATAAATGCAGCACCAGAACCCTTACAGACATTCGACAAAGCACCAAATAGCCTGGAGGACTGAATGAATCAAGAACAGAAGCCATTCCAAGGCCCGTTACACCGATTAAAGGTCGGGACGATCATATCCAAAGTATTCCAGACTCTTCTATAAAAGAACGATGCTGGAAAACTTTGGAGGGGGTATCTATAGGCGTATAAAACTACCTATAGGTCCCTTAACACAGCTCGACGACGCCGATTCGACAAACGGACCATCGGGCGACATATCCAAGCACGACCGTTAGCCCGCAAACACCGAAGCCAAGTGATACGCGACGAAACGAATTAACGAGGCTACGAGGCTAATGAACCACACGCAAAACAACAAAATGAATCCACTCGTGTGCGGAATCAAGCCAACGGGTTGAGAAATCAACAAGTCATCCAACTAAGAGCGGACTCAGACGAATCACGATTGAATCAAGATCGGTTTCGGACTCAAACTCAGAGATGGATTTACTGCCAAATCAGGAACCAGATTTACTACCAAATCAGGTCAACAAATCGAGTCCGAACATAGAACCGGAAAAAATCGGATACAACGACAAAACGTCGGAAAACAACGCCTAAAGGGGCTCGGCCGAAACCGAGCCACCACAAGGTGGCTCGGCCAATGCCGAGCCACCTCAGCCCAGATCTGTGCCCAGGCACAGATCTGGATGCCTATAAATAGGCTAGGGGTGTTCATTTGTCAAAGGTTAGAAATTTTGGAGAGGCAAAGCTCTGCTGGATTCGAGGCTCAAAACTTAAAAAAATCCAAGCTTTGGGACTTCGAGGACTCGCTCTTCCAGATCTGGTGCTCGACGATCGTCAACGCCAAAAAAAGCAGGTGTTCGAGAGGACCGAATCTCAGATCTACGCAGGCGTACTCCGGATCAAAGCTTGGTCTTTGATCTCGAGATTTGGGCGACTATTTCCTTGGTGAAATAATCCCCCCGGCTATTATTTCCTTCGTGAAATAATACCCGTCATACTACGTAGATCCGACCGGATCTAGATCGTGCGGTGGTCAACGGATAAACCCCAGTGTAGGCAAACAACCCCCGCAAGCGAGCGACCGAAAAATAGGAGCTCGTGATTTGTTCGGCAAAAGGAGAAAAGTTATAATTTTTATTTCTTTTTGTGATCTCGTTGTAACCGGATCTTATAAAAAGACAGGATCTTTGTAATCGATAAACTATTACAAGAGTGTGCAATGGAATCAATGAAGAAAGCTACGATTTTTCCCGCGAACAACAGTCTACTCAAACGGTGCATATCGCCTCATTTCTCTAGAGGGCGTCAGGCAATTAATGCCAATAAATGGGAAGTTCCTGAAAAAGTACTATCCCTAGTACATTCAGGATAACTCATTTATCGGGAAGTTCCTCGAAGAATATTATACATAATATTCTAGAGGATAACCTAAAATCATTTTCACCACCAAAATCCCTCACTGATCAATTTCAATTGACAGTGAGTCCATCAAAAATGTCTTTCTGGTCCAAGCCACCAACAAATTCTCCTCTTGATTCTTTCTATGAACAAGAGGTCCACTTTCGAGTCAGAGTTTCTTTTCGATAAACGAAAGAACTCCCTTCTTTTCTCTTTGGTTAAACCTCTTCATGGTTATAACCAAAATTGAAATTTTATTTCGATAAACGAAAAACTCATCTAGATAACCAATCCTATAAAAGGTAAGCTTATTTAGATCTTCCGGATTCTCGGAGTGGAGATCCCACTTCTAGTTTCTTTCTTGCACTGGAAATAGAATATAAAATTCTTCCTTTCCAGAATCAAGGAATAGAATATAAAATTCTTCCTTCCTTGTTTGGGGAATAGAATATAAAATTCTTCCTTTCCCACACCAATCCTTTTTCAAGAATTTAGGATCCATCCTAGGAAGTTTATCCCGAATCCTAAGCAGGGATAAGTCTGCGCCTAGCACGCGCTGCCGGTTTAGTCTTTCTCCGTAGAAGAAGACACCAGAGTTCGATTCTGGGGTATTTTATCCTAAAAACTAAACAAGGATAAGTCTGCGCCTAACACGCGCCGCCGGTTAGTTCTTAACCGTTAAAAAGAACACCCGCCCCACATATTCAACATTATGGCAGGTTGTTATTAATAACACCAAAATCCATGCTTTACACGCATGGGAAATTTCATCCTGAATCCTAAGAAAGGATATGCCGACGCCTAACACGCGCCGCCGGTTTAGTCTTTCTCCGTAGAAGAAGACACCAGAGTTCGATTCTGGGGTATCTTATTCTGAAACCTAAGTAAGGATAAGTCAGTGTCTAATACACGTTACCGGGTAGCCTATTCCCGTAACAATGGCGAAGTCTACGTATTCAAAGTCGTAGCAAAGAGTCTAAGGGAGTTCATTCCATTAGCACAACATCACATGCGGAACGGATTTAGACAATCCGCATGCTAGCCCGACTCAAACGGTAGTCGGTAAAGGCTAATCAAATCCGTTGAAGGCTGGGGGTTTGCCAAAAATCCTAACGTCAACGCCTAGCACGCGTCGTCAGGTAGCCTATTCCCGTAACAAATGGTGAAGCCTATGTATTCAACATCATAGCACAAAGTCTAAGGGAGTTCATTCCTTTAGCACAACGTCACATGCGGAACGGACTTGGACAATCCGCGTGCTAGCCCGACTCAAACGGTAGTCGGTAAAGGCTTATCAAATCCGTTGAGGGCTGAGGGTTTGCCAAAAATCCTATGAGTATTATGATCAATCATTTCAAACAGAATGAGGAATCATAATGAAAATAAAAACCGTGTTCACTAAGAGGATCAAAAGTCAAAACATCCAACAAAAGGAATCATACATCAAGCCCATGGCTAAAAATCTACTGACTAATCTTAGACAGCTTCTCATCATAAGCCTGCCTAAGCTCTTCCTCCAATTCAGCTCTGAGGGATTCTTCAGTGGTGGTTCGAGTCTTCACAGCAACCTCCTATGTCTCGACCAGCTTCTGCTTCATGGACTTCAACTCCTCAGATAAAGTCATATGGGCTCGCTGATCCTGTACCTTCATCATCTGAAGAATACTCAAAGTCTCCTCTTTCTCCCGAAGTTCTCTTCTGAGCTGCTCTATCTTGGTCTCGCAAGAGGTAATGGAAATGTCAAGCTCGGCAAGTGAAGATGATCTAGCAGCAAGGTTGGTCTCAACTCGATCTACCCGATCCCGCTGCACCTGAAGCTCGAACTCAGCAAGGACTCGAGTTTCGTGCCATGTCTGTAAACGAGTATCCAACTCGGCAGTAATAAATAAAGAGACACCTGCATCTCGGAGCTCACGAAATATCTGAAGCTCATGCTCTAGGCAATCAAGGTCATCAACTATAGCCTTTGCCAGATCTGGATATCCTGCTTCCCTTATCGAATTGATTCTGGGATCAAGGAAAGGTTTGAATTAGCGAAGGAAGAGTCCACCGTGAAAGAGCTTGCCGATCATAGTGTTCACGAAGGAGAAGAAGGAGCGAACTTCTATGCAGAGGACGATCTTCTCAGGATCGTTGTCTGATAACAACTCCTTCACAAGGACATGAAGCCGAGAAGAAGGCCCTACACAAAGAAGGAGAAATCTGTCAAAAAGGCCTTTAGGAAGAAATAAATAACATTCTCAGTTGCTTAATTCATACCCTCTTGAGTCACTGGGGTAGTGGAGATGTAACCGTTGTTGATGCATCAACTGGTATAGTTGGTCTCACAGCCGTTCGCGGGAAAAATTAGATCTTTCTTCATTGCTGATTCCGTTACACTCTTAAATAACAACTTTTTGCGTTATAAAGATCCGGTCTTTTTATAAGCACCGGTTACAATGAAAATCAAAGAAAATAAAGAAAAATTACAACTTTCCTTATTTGTCGAACAAATCACAAGATCCTGTTATCCGGTCTCTTGCTTTTGTGGGTTGTTTGCCTGCGCCGGTGGTTATTCCGTTGACCACCGCGAGATCTGGATCCAAGCAGATCTACGACGTATTACGGGTATTATCCCACCAAGGAGATAATAGCCGGGAGGGATCGTTTCACCAAGGAAACGACCGCTCGAATCTCGGGATCAAAGAACCAAGCTTTGATCCGGAGTATAGCGACGTAGATCTGAGGATTAGATTCCTTCGAACTCCTGCCTTGTTTGGTGCGGGGGCTCGTCAAGAACTGAATCCGAGTGTCCAAGTTTTCAAACCTTCAAAACTCCGAGGTGAGGTCACAATCCGGCAGAGTTTCGGCTCTTCAGAAGTTCTTCCAAAAGTCCTCTCAAATGAACGAACACATGGCCTATTTATAGGCACCCAGAACTGTGCCCGTGCACAGTTCTGGGCCTAGCCACCTCAGGGTGGCTCGGCCTTGGCCGAGCCACCCTAGGGTGGCTCGGCTTTGGCCGAGCCACCCTGGGGTGGCTCGGTTTCGGCCGAGTCCCCGGGTGTTGTTCGTTTCGTCCGTCGTTCGGTTGTTTTGTCCGTTGTTCGGTTCTTTTGTCTGTTGTTCGGTTCTGTAGTTAATTTGTTGACTTGATTCCTGATTTGGCAGTAAACCCAGTCGGTGTTTGAGTTCAAATCCATTTTGTTGTTGGACGACTCGTTGATTTGCCGAACCGTTGGATTGATTCCATTGCGAACACATTCCGACGCTTGTGTGCAATTCGTTAACCGCATCGCCTCGTCATTCGATGGATCGTTGATTTGTCGAATCCCCGTGTCGAGCTACGCTAAGGGACCTATAGGCAATTTTATACGCCTACAGATACCCCCTCCAAAGCGTTTCAGTCTCATTCTTTTATAGAAGAGTCTGGAATGCTTTGGATATGATTGCCTCTACCCTTTGTCGGTGTAACGGGACTTGGAAATGACCTTCGTTCTATATTCCTTCACTCCTTCAGGCTATTCGGTGCTTTGTCGAATGTCTGTAAGGATTCCGGTGCTGCATTTATTGTCTGACCGTTGTTAGAATTTGAACTCAAAGTCGATTCCTGATTTTCCAATCTTTAGCTCGTGCTTATTGGTTCGACGTACAACTAACGCTCGATTGTTGGCGTTGAGTCTTCATTTGCGACGCGTTGTCCGGCGTTGTGTTATTGAGTTATCCTTAAGAATATTTTTAGAAAAATATTCTCCAGGAACTTCTCAATAAACATAGAGAATAGTTTATACTCGTATACCTTATTGGAGTATTTCCGTGCCCAAAATGAGCTGAACCGGCGCCAAAAAAGGCAATAATTTGGCTTAAAAAAATTCTTCCACTCCTTCCGAATGTGTGGGAGAGACAAGAATAAACCAAGGATGAGACCCTCAGTCGATTTGAAGTCGTTTTGATGCTTGATTCAACCCCTTTTGGACTGATTTGGACTGGTCCGGTCTGGTTCAACTTGGTCCGGTTTGGTTCAACTTGGTCCACACTATAAAAAGGGGTCTTTTTTCATTTTCTTTTTTTTCTTTCTCCTCTCTAGGGCCGGCCCCCCCATCTCCCCTTTTTTGAATTTTCTCTTCCCTCGAGCATTCTTTCGCCTCTAAACCTTGATAGTTGTCCCAGATCTAGGCTTTCTTTTGATCTTGGACTGAGAAATCCCCTAAAAACTCCATATTTAGAATTTCTCTTAGGCCCCTCGAGCGCGTGGTTCAAGTTTCCTTAAAGATCTCATCTTTATTGGATCTCGAGCTTTTCTTCAGGTAAATCCTCAGCAATCTTGATCTTTTTCATGTTCAATCCAATGTATAGAGTCGTGGGATTATATGTAAGGGTTAAGGGTGTGATTTGACGCCTCGAGCTAATCTTTCAGGGGGTAAAAATTGAAACTTTGAGGGGTTTTTATGCAAAATTTAGGGCTGAAATTATTTTTTGAATTTAACCCCTTGAGTTATTTTGCAGGCCATCATGTCTCGTGCCCCGAGAGGTCGTTCCCCTGCTGTGTCGGTTGATGGCGCGCCTCCCTCTTACGCTGGTGAGCTACTTTTTTGCAAATAAGCCCTTTTTTCTTAGAAATTTGTAAATTGATTCTTTTTACCCCACGTTGTTCTCCTTGGCGAGGCAATCGGGAAGATCATTGATTCTCCTTGGTGAGGATCGATGCTTTTTGGCATATTTGGAAATTTTGCAAATTAACCCTTTTTTCTTAAAAATTTGCAAATTGGTCCTTTTTACCCCACGTTGTTCTCCTTGGTGAGGCAATCGGGAAGAGCCTTGATTCTCTTTGATGAGGATCGACGCTTTAAAGATATATTTTGCTTGGTCAAAACCATATCTCAAAAATAAAGGGGGGCGATTTGACGCTACATTGCGCTTTATAAGGCAGGGATATGTTGTCGACATACCCTGTTTTGTGATTGCACAATGTGGCCAAATCGTCTCACCCTTTATAAGGCAATGACTCTATCTTAGCTATTTGTAAGATGAGTTCAATTTCTTTTTATAATCGAGACTAACCAGTGTTCAACTATTTATTTTGCAGTGGGATACCCTTCTGGATCATTCTCATCCCACGCAGTATATGGGCGTCGTGGCGAGTATTACTCGACCTCCGACGATCCTTCCCCCATTCCGGTTACTCCTCAGTTTGCTTCTGGCACATCGACTGAGGTTGCCCAAGTGGTGAGGGAAGGTGGGCCTCGAGCTATTCGCCAACTGATTACAGATGCGCCTTTTGTGAAGGACGCCAGCTCTACTCAGCCCCTTCGGAAGAGCGATTTCTTATTTGGTGATTCTGTCGATGACCCAGAAACCGTGTTTATTGATGCTGAGCAGTGGCTTCACAAGACCGGTAGTGGCTTCATATACTTGCCGGAGATTCCTCGGCATCGCTCATTGACTGAGCTCAGGCGTCAGGCTGTGACACGGGAAATGTCATGGCGCCTGACGGAGGATCATGAGAGTGTCCATTGCGGCTACGTCACTCATCAGGCAGTTCCTGGCTCGAGCAGGAGTCATATCACCGGATTGCATCCCGGAGTAGTGGGACTAGATGCGCCACCACGTAACGAGCTCCTCGCCACCGCTTCTACCTTGAAGAACCGTCTTGCTGCTCTAGGACGTGAGATGCCCGCGACGCGTCACAGGTTTTATGGTTGGGTCCATTCTTTGGACAAGTTTTGGTGGACCCGTATGACGACATATGTCTTGAGCCGATGGGGCGAAGAGTTGCATGCTTGTGGCTTATATGCAGCTATCCGTGCCACCATGTATGGCTTGCCTGTCAGCGCGAGGCATTTCTGTGCTTTGTTCGAGCTTTATAATCCAGACACGAACACATTTCTGACCCGGCAGGGGGAGTTGGGCTTGGCTCTTCACGAGATGCACAGGATTTTTGGCTTGCCCATGGGACAGATGTTGTATCAGGAGTATTTCCCCTCTAATCATGAATTGAGCCAACTGAAGGATCGCATGCCCGACCGTTATGAGACTCTATGGGACCTCACTTGTCACTATCATATAGCTTTGGCGCAGTCTGAGCCTTTAGCAAAGAGGACCAAGGTATGTGTGAGTCTGAAGCAATTTGCTAATTACTTGTTCAAGAATCTGGAGAGCAGTTCCGGCGAGGATATTTGTGAGTTGGCCCCACTCACTCCTTCAGAGGTGAACAGTCTACTGAGGAAGATTGACGCTCACTCTTACACCACTAGCAGTCCTGAGGGTGGCTTTCCTGCAAAGACCAAGTTCAAGTCATTCTTGTGGCATGCTACCGCACCGATTCGACCGATGACTCTTCTTGCCGGCTTTCTTGCTATCTGGTTGAAAAAGTGCGTGGTTCCATATCAGTCTGGCGACGCCTTGCCCTTGGAGGTACTTTACCCAGCGGTTCAGCTCGCCTATAAGAAAGAACTCTCACTTCTTCCGGTGATGGTGGCTAACATCCATCGAGGCCTTCGACAGCTTTCCAGTGCCTTCACACGGAAGGAAACTGATTTGCCAGGTCAGATTCCCACTCTTAAGGTGGAGCTTCCATACGCTTATTTAATGGCTTGGTTCGTCCTTCACCGCTCGGATATGATGTCGGTACCGAACGCCACAGACCACTCTGTCCCGCTGTTACAGTTGCTTGAGAATAGCAGGTGGGAGGGACGCGGGTTTTTTGATGTCAGACAGCAGCTGCAGGTCCACAAGTGTTGGGCATTTTTCACTTGTTTTCCGCAGTTCTCCGGCCGATACGGCGAGTGTTTGATAGATGAGGAGAGGCCGAGAGAGTATCGGACTCATTTAGACATCGGCTGCTTCAACTGGCTGGTGAATATTAGGCCCGGCTATCTGACTTTCCGTGTGAGGGATCAGTGCTTCATAGAGCCATATCTACCCTGCTGATTCGCTCGCCAGTTTGGCTATGATCAGCTTTACGTCGGGAATCCTCGTCAGCAGCTTCGGACCCATAGTGGTTTGGTAGACGGTCTCCGTGTATGGTTGTGGACCGTGACTGGTTGTACTGGTGCTAAGTTCAGCCTCCCGAGTGCTGATCGGCAGTTGAACCTCACTTTCTTGAGCTGCAAGTGGTTGTTAGCAGCCAACAAGACTATCCCTGTGAAGCCGATTGCGGAGCTAGAGGCTGAGGAAGCTTCTCAGGTTGATTCCCATAGGATTCGGGAGAATGCTCGGTCATAGAGGACGCGGAACAAGACTCGCCGGATTGATGAAGAGGGCCAGAGGACATTCCATTCCACAGACGAGGCTTCAGGCGGGGATCCTGAAGATTACGATGACTTTTCCGAGCGAGGTTAATCATTCATATTTTTCTTCCGCTTTTCAGAATTATTAAAGCTGACAATGGTTCGATGTTTCAGGGACCATTGGTGATCAGGAAGAAGAGTTCCGTCCTCCTCCTCGAGCGAGACCTTCGACTATTGTCCCTGCTGCTAGGCGGAAGAGATTAGCCCGTAAGCCGCGTGCAGCTTCCCGAGCCTCAGATATGGACCTTGCTGGTGATGATCCTGCTAGTGACGGAGGTAACATCTACCCTGAAAACCATCCTCTTGATTATTCTGAACATTGACTCATGCTTTTCCCTTCCCTATATAGGAGAACGTGGAGAGAGCGAGATGAGCCCCAATCCCGTTCCTATATCTCCTGGTGAGTCTGACCCCCTGCCTCAGGCGGAAAGATCTACAGGAGTTGCTGATATCGGAGAGAGTGTCAATGTAGGACCTGATCCCGTGAATCCAGGTACATCTAACACTGACAATGTATTTTTCAGATGACGCACAAAGGAATTTGTGCATCGTCTAATTGTTTCTGTATTTCTTGCTCCTTCAGATGACCTGCAGGAGGCGAATCCTGGAAATGAAGAGGCTAATGCACCCGTGAAAGGTAACTCATTTCCACTAGTTGTGGTCTCTTCATTCTTCTTTGGTATTTATATTCTCCCGTGTCAGACTTCTCGATTGATGACTTTGACGCGGAAGGCTTGTTTGCGGACACTCCTATGATGCACTTCATATATAGCTCTCCTCGGATTGATGACCAGTTACCTGGGGATATGTTTTCGGAGTCCACCTTCGCTGAAAATCCTGAGAATGGTTCCTTTGAAGGTATGTGTCTCCTTCTGAGTTGATTATAGGACTAGCCAATTTTGGCTAATGCAGCTATAATGTGATGCCCTTGACAATTCTGACTTTATACTTAACAGGGGTTTTTGTTGAGAATGACCCTGTTAAGCCGGCTACGAGACCAACTACACCAGTTGATACATCCACAGCGGTTACATCTTCACCACCCCCAGCGGCTCAAGGGGAAGAAGGTATAAGTCAACTCATTGAGGAGCGCTATTCCTTTTTCTCATTAAGACTTTTGACGGACTTCTCCCTTTTTTGTGTAGGGCGTTTTTCTCGTCTTCATGTCCTAGTGAAGGAGTTGTTATCTGACGACGATCCCGACAAGGTCGTCATCTGCATAGAAGTTCGCTCCTTCTTCTCCTTTGTGAATGCTATGATTGGCAAGCTCTTCCATGGCGGACTTTCACTTCACCAGTTTAAACCTCTCCTTAATTCCAGAGTCAATTTGATAAGGGAAGCAGGATATCCAGATTTGGCGAAGGCTATAGTTGACGATCTCGACTGCCTAGAGCGTGAGCTTCAGATGTTTCGTGAGCTTCGAGATGCCGGTGCCTCTTCATTTATTGCTGCTGAGTTGGACACCCGCTTACAGTCACTACGCGAGACTCAGATCCTCGCTAAGCTTGAGGTTCAGATGCAGCGAGACCGAGTAGATCAAGTTGAGACCAGCCTCGCTACGAGGTTATCTTCACTTGCCGAACTCGACCTTTCCATTACCTCTTGTGAGACCAAGATAGACCGGCTCAGAAGAGAACTTCGCGAAGAAGAGGAGGCTTTGGGTATTCTCCAGATGATGAAAGCGCAGGATCAGCAGACCTGCACGGCTTTGTCCGATGAGTTGAAGCCCTTAAAGCAGAAGCTGGTCGAGGCAGAGGAGACTGCGGCGAAGGCTTCGACTGCCACCGAGGAGTCCATTAGAGCTGAACTTAGGCAAGCTTATGATGAGAAGCTTTCTAAGCTCAGCCAGCAGATTTTTGATCATGGGCTCGATGTATGATTTGGTTTGCTGTGTACTTTGACTTCTGATTCTTTTAGTGAGACTGGTTTTCATCTTTATTTTTATTATGATTCATCATTCCGTTTGAAATGATTGACCATAATACTCATAGGATTTTTGGCAAACCCTCAGCCATCAACGGGTTTGATGAGCCTTTACCGACTACCGTTTGAGTCGGGCTAGCATGCGAATTGTTTAAATCTGTTCGCATGTAACGTTGTGCTCAGAGATTGAATTCTCTGAGACTTTGTGCTATGATGTCGAATACATAGACTTCGCCATTATTACGGGAATAGGCTACCCGGCGACACGTGTTAGGTGTTGGCTTTAGGATTTTTGGCTAACCCCCAGCCTTTAACGGATTTGATTAGCCGTTACCGACTACCGTTTGAGTCGGGCTAGCATGCTGATTGTCTAAATCCGTTCCGCACGTAACGTTAAGCTAAAAGAGTTAACTCTTTTAATGCTACGATATTGAATACGTAGACTTCGTCTTTCTCCTGTGAAAAGACTAAACAGCAACGTGTATAAGACGTTGACTCAGGATTTTTGGCAAATCCTCAGCCTTCAACGGATTTGATGTGCTATTACCGACTACCGTTTGAGTCGGGCTTACATGCGGATTGTTTTAATCCGTTCCGCATGTGACGTTGCGCTAAAGGAATGAACTCCCTTAGACTTCGTGCTACAACTTCGAATATGTAGACTTCGCCATTGTTATGGGAATAGGCTACCCAGCAACGTGTATTAGACGTTGGCTTATCCCTACTGAGGCTTCGGGATAAAATATCCCAGAATCAAATTCTGGTGTCTCTTTCTACGGGAAAAGACTAAGCCGGCGGCGCGTGTTAGGCGTCGACATATCCTTTCTTAGGATTCAGGATGAAATTCCCCATGCGTGCAAGACATGGATTTTGGTGTTATTAATAACAACCTGCCACAATGTTGAATATGTGGGCGGGTGTTCTTTTTAACGGTTAAGAACAAACCGGCGACGCGTGTTAGGCGTCGACTTATCCTTACTTAGGTTTCAGGATAAAATACCCCAGAATCAAACTCTGGTGTCTTCTTCTGCGGAGAAAGACTAAACCGGCAGCGCGTGTTAGGCGCAGACTTATCCCTGCTTAGGTTTCGGGATAAAATACCTAGGATGAATCCTAAATTGATAAATCTTGGAAAAAGAGTTGGTGTGGGAAAGGAAGAATTTTATATTCTATTCCCCGAGCAAGGAAGGAAGAATTTTATATTCTATTCCTTGATTCTAGAAAGGAAGAATTTTATATTCTATTTCCAGTGAGAGAAGGAAACTAGAAGTGGGATCTCCACTCCGAGAATCCGGACGATCTAGATAAAGTTACCTTTTATAGGATTGATTATCTGATCGAAAGATGAGTTTTTTCGTTTATCGAAAGAAATTTTAACTTCGGTTATGACCATGAGAAGGTTTAACCAAAGAGAAAAGGAAGGGAGTTCTTTCGTTTATCGAAAGGGGACTCCGAACTGAAAGTGGATCTCCCGTTCATGGAAAGAATCAAGAGGGCCAGAATAATATTTTTTTGTGGACTCACTGTCAATTGGAATTGATCAGTGAGGGATTTTGGTGGTGAAAATTATTTTGGGTTATCCTCTAGAATATTAAGTGTAATATTCTTCGAGGAACTTCCCGATAAATGGGTTATCCTGAATGTACTAGGGATAGTACTTTTTCAGGAACTTCCCGTTTATTGGCATTAATTGTCTGACGCCCTCCAAAGAAATTAAGCGGTAAGCGCCATTTGAATAGACTGTGTCTATTACAAACGGTCCTTCCCACTTGGGTTCGAATTTACCTTTCTTCTTGGACGTGAGGATTATTGGTCGACGAGCGGCGAGGACCAGATCTCCTTCCTTGAAGCTCCTTTGGCGGACTCTTTTGTCAAAAGCCCTGGATATTCTTGCCTGATAGAACTCAATGTGTTGTTGAGCTTCCAAGCGCCTTTCATCCAACCTCTCGAGTTCTTCGAGACGTTTTTGATGCTGATCTTCGGTCGTCATCTCCGTTGCGAGAGCGATCCGAAGGGAGGGGATTTGAATCTCCAGCGGTAGCACTGCTTCGCATCCGTACACCAACGAATAGGGGGTGACTCTCGTGGGTGTGCGTATGGTGGTGCGATAAGCCCAGAGCGCTTCGCCAAGTTTATCGTCCCAATATCGCTTATTAGTTTTCACGAGTTTCGACAAGATCTTGATGATCGTCTTGTTAAAAGCCTCAGCTAATCCATTAGCAGCGGGATAATAAGCCGTTAACGACACATCTTGAATCTTGAATTTTTCACAGAACCTGATGAAGGCGTTGCTTATGAATTACGGACCGTTGTCATGAATGATCCGCCTCGGCACACCGTGTCGGTATATGACATGATGCTTGATGAAGTTGATGACATTGTTCGTCTTCACTTCTTTAAGCGGAATGGCTTCAGCCCACTTTGAAAAGTAGTCGGTGATAGCGAGGATAAATCGATCACCTTTGACTGAAGGAGGAAAGATAGGACCGACAATGTCCATACCCCATGTTTCGAATGGCCAGGACGTGGTCGACGTGTGTAAGCGCTCCGGCGGTTGGTGCATATAATTTGCATGCACTTGACAAGCGTGACATTCTCGGGCGTACTCGATCGCGTCACGAACCATTGTTGGCCAAAAGTATCCCATTCTTCTGATTCGATCATACAGCTTGGGACCAGGCTGATGTGCACCGCATTCTCCTTCGTGTGCTTCTTTGAGAACTTCTTTTGCTTCCTCGTTCGAAAGGCATCGGAGAAGCAAATCGTCATACCCCCGGCGATATAACGTACGGGTCTCGGTATTATAAAAGAACCGTGGTGCTCTTCGGCGAATAGATTCTTTTTCCTTTACATCCTCCGGCAAAATGCCATATTGGACGTAATCAATAATGGGAAAGCGCCAATCTCGGGACTCAGACCCGATTTGGGTTGAGTTCACCTCTTTGGCGTTTTCGCTTCTATCATCCTTCTCTTCAACCTCCATATCGTATATGGGTATGCAGAGTTGGTGTGACCTTACTGTGACTAACAGTTTAGTTTCGGGTGGTTGCGCGAGTGATACTGCCAGTGCTGCCAGTGCATCCGCATAAGCGTTCTGAAGACGCGGGATGTATTCGATGTAAAATTCTTCAAAAGAATCTGCCATTCTGACGGCCTCCTGGTGGTACAGAATCAGATCTGGGTTCCTGACTTCATACTCTCCACGAACTTGGTTGACGATTAATTGAGAATCCCCAAAGGCTTCGAGATATTCGACCCCCAGCTCTTTAGCGAAACTGAGTCCAATGAGGAGCGCGTTGTATTCGACTACGTTATTGGAACATGGATTCGTCAGTGAATAAGCTCGAGGCATCACGTGCCTTCCTGGGGAAACTAAGACGACTCCAACTCCGGAAGTGACTTTAGGGCATCCAGGGGTTACTGCCTTATTAACTGCTCTCGAAGCACCATCAAAGTATAATTGCCATACTCGTTGGTGTGATGTGGTATTAACCTCGTGGGTTTCATCTGGCAAATCATCATATACTTCAACTGCATCTGTTGTCGGGCTTGCCGCCAAAAGATCACAAATTGCTTGTCCTTTGACTGACTTCTGCTGTTTGAAGTGCAAATCGTACTGGGACAAGAAAAGGGCCCACTTTGCTAACCGCCAATTCATCGAACCCGGTTGAGTCATGAATACCCGTACCGGATTAACATTAGCAAGGACGTAAATTATCTGGCCAACCAAGTAATGTCGCATCTTTTGCACTGTGAATACCAATGCGAGATATTCCTTCTCGATCATCGAATATCGAGACTCGGCGCCTATCAAGGTCCGACTTAGGTAATAGACTGCCTGTTCATGACCATTATCATCGTCTTGTGCTAATAACGCACTTATCGAATGGTTCATCGCCTTGATGTAAATCAAGAACGGTTTACCTGATTTTGGTGCAACAAGAACAGGGGGATTCATCAGATATGCCTTGATATCTTCGAATGCTTTTTGGCAGGCGTCGTCCCAAACAAACGACACCCCTTTCTTGTTTAGTTTAGAGAACGGCTGGCATTTCCCGGAAAGATTTAAAATGAACCGCCAGATGTAAGCTAACCGCCCTTGCAATCCTCTGAGTTCTCTTAGATTTTTCGGGGGTTGCAATTCATTTATCGCCTTTACCTTGTCTGGGTCGATGTGTATACCCTTAGTGGTAACGACGAATCCAAGGAATTTTCCGCTGGACATTCCGAGGAAGGATTTTGTGGGGTTCATCTTCAATTGATGACTCCGCATGAGATCAAACATCGTCTTCAAGTCCTTGATGTGATCTTCTTTGTTGCGGCTCTTAACCACCAAATCATCAACGTAGCATTCAACCGTTTTCCTGAGGTGCTTCTGGAAAATCTTAGTCATTGCTCGTTGGTATGTGGCGCCTGCGTTCTTCAGACCGAAAGGCATCACCGTGTAGCAGAAGATACCGAGGGGCGTCCTGAATGCTGTATGCTTCTCGTCATCTGGGTGCATCTTGATCTGATTATACCCCGAAAAGCCGTCTATGAAGGACATTCTCTCGAATCCGCATGTATTGTCGATAATGACATCTGTGATTGGGAGAGGGAAATCGTCTTTTGGACATGCTTCATTCAGGTTCCTGAAGTCGATGCAAATCCTGATTTTACCATTTTTCTTCATGACGGGAACGATGTTGGCTAACCAGTCCGGATGTTGTTCTTCTCGGATGAATCCTGAGTCGATCAACTTCTTAACCTCTGCCTCGATGGCTTCCATAATCTGTGGATGAAACCGTCTTTGCTGTTGTTTGACAGGTTTGGCATCCGGCTTGATGTCGAGGCGGTGCATTGCCACGTTGGGGTCGAGCCCTGGCATGTCTTCGTAGTTCCAAGCGAAGACGTCGATATATTCTCCGATCAGGGCAACTAATTCCTCCTTCTCATCTGGGGGAAGACTACCGCTGATGAATATGGGTTTTGGATTGGCCTCATCACCCATATTAATTTGGATTACCTCGTCTTCAGTGGGTGGTTCTCTCTGTTCGAACCTATCACCATACTGCATATTTAGGTGATGGACCCATGGGTCTTCCCACGTTAGCATTTGATCGTCGTCCTCCATCGTAGATGGATCAGCTGTAGTCATGTTCGACATTAAGGTCTTGAACATTTCTCCCAAACTTGTGTCGGAATCTTCAGCTGAAGAATCTGGCAAGTACCCATCCTTAGCTTTGTTAGCAATTTGATCGATGATTTGCCAACCACATTCGTCATCTGATGAAACGTAGCCTAAGCCTCTCTTATGACGATAGTAGTCATCCGGTTTCCCTTTTGGTACATACGCCGCTTTGACTGGGATACGAGAACCTCGATCGAAGTACAAACCTTCTCCGAGTGTGAAGTTGTACCCTTGTTTTTCCATTAGCGTACGTGCTTCCGGGCTATACTTAGATAAGTGTAGACCTGATTTGTCATCATCTTCATCTTCTCTTAGAAAGTGATCTGGCAACGAAAAATCCTCTTCTTTACCATAAATCACTTCTTTTTGTCCTCCTATTTTGGCAGGAATAATCTAAGTTGTTCCGAAGGAGTGCTGAAGTCGTTTCTTCGTTACATAAGATGATCGGAGCGGCATACATAAATCAGGATTATCGTTTAATCCTTTTATCGCATCATCAAGAGACAAGGAATACTCTAAATCAGCTTTTATTTCAATATCGGCAAGTTGCCAGTTACAACCGCCGTCTGACGATTGTTCATCGTCGAGATTGATTACAAAGGCTACAATGTCATTAAAAACAAAACCGCCATTGTAATCGAATCCGGCCTCGGAATCAGCTTCTTCTCCGCTGTCCGTGCCTTGGATCGATGGTTCCGTATTGGATTCGTTCCCATAAAGGAGAGAATCTGTGAAGTAATTCTCATACCCTTTGAATGGTTGCTTATCCGCGACCACCGTCTTAACCTTTCCATCAGTGTCGACATATTTCAAGCACTGATGTAAGGTGGAAGGAACTATAACATTACTATGGATCCAAGGCCGACCCAGTAGTAAGTTATAGGATGTCTCAGCATCAATCACGTAGCACGTGACCTCCGTTTTCAGATCGCCCATTTGGCACTTTATTCGGATCTTTCCCAAAGGTCTTGACCCGCTAGTGTTGAATCCGTAAATGACTGTGCCTGTAGACGCCAACTTGCTGACTGGAATGCCAAGGCTATGCATTAGGCGAAGTGGCATAATACTCACAGCGGAACCCGGATCCACTTGGATTCGGTTAACTTCGCTGGAGCCAATGTACCCGACGAAGTACAGGGGCCGATCATGGTTTGAATTCTTCGTCTGCATGTCTTCCTTGGTGAAGGTGATGCAGGGAAGGTTCTTAGCTACCACATTGCACTGTTGAGCTAAAAGTTCCAATTCCTCAGGTGCCGGCTTGATCCGAGTGAGGAACGCTTCTGAATCAGCCAAGGCCTCCTGCAAGGCTTCTCTAGTCTCCTTAGATAGCCGCAGCAACTCATACAGTGTTATCCGCGCTGGAATGTTGGCTAGCTGAGCCATAATGTCGAAGGCGCGCGGGGTCTTTGAACTTTCCGGTTTATCTTTTCCAATCGGACGACTGAAACGAGACTGCTTCGGATTTGGAACCTCTTCGGGCCTCTTTTCTTTTTGTTTATCTACCGGCTGTCGTCGAGCCTCCTCAACCGGTTTAGGAACTGTAATCACCTCCAGCTCTGTGAGAGTCTTGGCTGGTCCCCGTTTTGTCACCCCCTGCTCAGCTAATTGATCGCCAGGAGATGGATATTTGAAGTGATATTCGTTTCCACTCCGGGTCGCAAAGACCTCCTGTTCTTCGTCGGAAAGTGGGAAAGCGGGGATTCTTTCGTCATCTTCTCCTGGGATAGCAGAGACTCCGTAACATGACTTCCCTTTCCCTTTGGACTTCTTCTTGGATGACGATCCGGCCCATTGTTCATCTTCAATCAGGTCGGGGTGCACCCAGAGAATTTCACCGTTTGGGGCTGTGTGTGGGACAAGTCCTTTTTGGCGTTGTCCGTGCGGGTCGTCATTCACCGTCTTCATCCCGACTTTGGTGACGCGCTTTGGCTCGAACCAAGTTGTAGGCACCGATCCAAAACTGATTGACACCGCGTTTGCTCCCACATTCTTGGCCGGCTTCGGGGTTATGACCCCTACGTCGATCAATGCCTGGATCTTATCCTTAAGGTGGTAGCAAGACTTCGTTGGGTGGTGGACCGCTCTGTGGTACGCGCAGTACTTCGGGTCCGTCACCTTGGTAGCTCCTTCATGATCTACAATCGCCGGCAACTGGATTTTGTTGTTCTCCAACAGGTACTTGAAGATGCCGGGAACTTCATCATCCTTGAAGGAGTAGACTTTGGGAAACCTCAGCTCCGAAGACTTTTGCTTCTGAGACCGTTGCTGCCAATGTGGCTGCGATTGTTGTGGCGCTCGTTGCTGCTGCTGTTGTTGTTGCTGAGGTTGCAATTGAAACGTTTGGTTAGCATCAACGGCATTAACATGAGCTTTACCTTTCCCTTTTTGGTTGAAGTTCTGCTTCGGAGGATTTGTTGCCGGTTGGCCTCTCTCCACCTTCTTTCTCCTGAGGAATCGCTCAGCTTGCTCTCCTCGGACCTTCAAATCCTTCCAGGTCTTGGACGGTGCTGTGCCCATTGCTTCTAACACATCCAGCGAAAGGTTGTTGTGGCAGGTCTGGAGGATGAATTCCTCGGTGATCGGGTCCCAGCAATTCATCGCCTTGTTCCGGAACCTCTTGACAAAGGTGTCGACTAATTCCCCGTCTTTCTGCTTCTCATCGAGCAACGATCCGATAGAGATTTCGGTGTCGTCGTCGAAGAAATTCGTGAGGAATTTGGTCTCCATGTCATCCCAGCTGTTTATGCTTCCTGGCTTGAGGCGACGATACCAATCGAAGGCGGCTCCGCGAAGAGTGCCCACGAATGACCGCACCATCAGAGGCTCATTACCAGAGATGACTCCCAAGTGCGATTTGAAGTAAATCAAATGCTGAGTGGGTGAACCCATCCCATTAAACGGCGTGAAGTTAATTAAACTGAACTTTGCCGGATATGGGATTGATTCCCACTCTCTTGGGTATGGACAAGGAATGCCCGTCTTTTTCGTCTCTTGAGCAGAGATCAATGTATTGATCTTGCTCTCGAGATTTTTGATCTTTAGGCTTTCACCTGTGTCTTCACTGACGTTCTCGTTACCACCCCCTGGATTGATGGGAGGGTTATTGGTATTACGAGCTTCATTTGTGTCCTCATCTTCCAGGTTGTTCCGGGTCTGACGACTTGGTTCGCCTTGTTGGTTCCTCAATGCTTGAAGCTGTTGGTCATGCATCTCTCTCATGTTCTGCATGGCCATTTGCATTTCGAACCTAAAGCTTTCTTGTTGTTTGGTCATGGCATCTTCAAGCATCTTGGCCACTTGCTCTGCGCTTATCATAAACGACTCGCGGGGCTGTCCTTCACTGGACACAGTATTGTCAGACGCCACTGCTGAGCCGGCATCTGATTCTTCGTCTCCTGAAGGTACTCTTGTCCGAATCCTACCATACGTCGCGCGAATGATAGCCCCGGATTGAAGACGAGTTACACGTCGGGGTACTTCCGGAATCGCCTCGGGGTTATCCTGAGCCGACGTTCCTTTGCTGGTCACGTTGACGGTGACCCTCGAATGTTCACCGTCTTCGACCATCGTCCTTCTTCGTTGGAAATGCCTATGCCTTGGTTTTGGCGTTCCAGCACCGAGTCTTTCGAACACCGAGACTCTCTCGGGGACTGTCTTGACACAGTTGCATTCCGACAGTACCGCCCGAATAAGCTTCGAGCAAGGACATTGAGTCTCGAACCTTTGAGGGCTCCTCTTTTTGGATTTACTCGTACCCCCGGCACGATAGTACAGCTCGTCCGTTTGAAGGTTGGAGCAACCTATCGTGTGTTGGCACGCTCTCCCAGGTATAACGTCGTCGTCATCAGACGACAACGTTTCCTTCTGAGGATGAATTGTCTTCTTCAGACCATCCAGAGTCACACGCCTTGAAACGCGCCTTTGTGAGCGTGAATCTTCAGCGGGCTCTTGCACTTCGATGCGCAAAGTTGTGCGCTTGGGTGCCGCGATTTTCTCCAAGTGTTGGGGGTTGCGGCGACCCCCAGCATGTTGCATTGTTTGGGACTTCTTCATTGGCCCCAAGCGTTCCTGGACTGGAGCTTTGCCTCGTTCTTTGGGAATTGGACCGAGGCGCTCCAAATCTGACTTTCTCTTCTGGGATGGTCCTGCGGGATCTCCCGGAGCAGTTGCAGAAATCACCGGCTGTTTGGATTGATTTGTCGGGTGTTGAATCTTCGGAGGCTGCGGGTTTTGCTCCTTAGCCTGAACCGCTTCAGACTTCAGCCTCCAAACCTTGCGAGTTGATGGCGGCTTTTTGACCACCTCCTTCTGCAGCTTCCGCCGGGCTTCTTTAGCTTTAGCCCGCGCTTGCGCAGATAATGCGCGACGTTTGCGGATACGTTCCTCTAGCGTCGAGCGATTCCGTTTGACACGGACCCACTCCATAGTTGATGGCTTGGAGGAACCACCCTTCATTTGCTGTTGAGGCTGTTTGCCTCGTTTGCTCTTCAGATCCGCATGGTAGAGGACCCCGTCAACGGACTCCATGGCCTTGACGAACTGCTTCGCGAGGCGTTGACGCTGCCTCTGGCGAGCTCTCTTAGAGAGAGTCACCACGCCTTCAATGGCGGATTTGACCTGCTGGGAGGCCGGTAGGACTTCACCTGACACAACTTCGGCGTCAATCGGGGTGATGTCGTCGTTGGTAGCTTCAACTTCTTCGCACCAACGCATCCTCCTTTTGGAGGAGAGCTTCTGGGAACTTTTGGACTTGCGGGGGGAGGCTGATCCAGACGAGGACACGTACTCCTCGTACTTGGCCTGGTCGAACTCATACTCGACCTCCTCCACGACCGGGATCAAGATCCGCGGCTGCGACGCTCCGATCTCAGCAGTGAGATCGGTAGCTCCCACTGTGGTCGTCAGATCGTTCGCGGGAAAAATTAGATCTTTCTTCATTGCTGATTCCGTTACACTCTTAAATAACAACTTTTTGCGTTACAAAGATCCGGTCTTTTTATAAGCACCGGTTACAACGAAAATCAAAGAAAATAAAGAAAAATTACAACTTTCCTTATTTGTCGAACAAATCACAAGATCCTGTTATCCGGTCTCTTTCTTTTGTGGGTTGTTTGCCTGCGCCGGTGGTTATTCCATTGACCACCGCGAGATCTGGATCCAAGCAGATCTACGACGTATTACGGGTATTATCCCACCAAGGAGATAATAGCCGGGAGGGATCGTTTCACCAAGGAAACGACCGCTCGAATCTCGGGATCAAAGAACCAAGCTTTGATCCGGAGTATAGCGACGTAGATCTGAGGATTAGATTCCTTCGAACTCCTGCCTTGTTTGGTGCGGGGGCTCGTCAAGAACTGAATCCGAGTGTCCAAGTTTTCAAGCCTTCAAAACTCCAAGGTGAGGTCACAATCCGGCAGAGTTTCGGCTCTTCAGAAGTTCTTCCAAAAGTCCTCTCAAATGAACGAACACATGGCCTATTTATAGGCACCCAGAACTGTGCCCGTGCACAGTTCTGGGCCTAGCCACCTCAGGGTGGCTCGGTTTCGGCCGAGTCCCCGGGTGTTGTTCGTTTCGTCCGTCGTTCGGTTGTTTTGTCCGTTGTTCGGTTCTTTTGTCTGTTGTTCGGTTCTGTAGTTAATTTGTTGACTTGATTCCTGATTTGGCAGTAAACCCAGTCGGTGTTTGAGTTCAAATCCATTTTGTTGTTGGACGACTCGTTGATTTGCCGAACCGTTGGATTGATTCCATTGCGAACACATTCCGACGCTTGTGTGCAATTCGTTAACCGCATCGCCTCGTCATTCGATGGATCGTTGATTTGTCGAATCCCCGTGTCGAGCTACGCTAAGGGACCTATAGGCAATTTTATACGCCTACAGATACCCCCTCCAAAGCGTTTCAGTCTCATTCTTTTATAGAAGAGTCTGGAATGCTTTGGATATGATTGCCTCTACCCTTTGTCGGTGTAACGGGACTTGGAAATGACCTTCGTTCTATATTCCTTCACTCCTTCAGGCTATTCGGTGCTTTGTCGAATGTCTGTAAGGATTCCGGTGCTGCATTTATTGTCTGACCGTTGTTGGAATTTGAACTTGAAGTCGATTCCTGATTTTCCAATCTTTTAGCTCGTGTTTGTTGGTTCGACGTACAACTAACGCTCGATTGTTGGCGTTGAGTCTTCATTTGCGACGCGTTGTCCGGCGTCGTGTTATTGAGTTATCCTTAAGAATATTTTTAGAAAAATATTCTCCAGGAACTTCTCAATAAACATAGAGAATAGTTTATACTCGTATACCTTATTGGAGTATTTCCGTGCCCAAAATGAGCTGAACCGGCGCCAAAAAAGGCAATAATTTGGCTTAAAAAAATTCTTCCACTCCTTCCGAATGTGTGGGAGAGACAAGAATAAACCAAGGATGAGACCCTCAGTCGATTTGAAGTCGTTTTGATGCTTGATTCAACCCCTTTTGGACTGATT
>BQKN01066491.1:797674-813879 GCA_022839385.1 Asparagus kiusianus
GCAGAGTAAATCAAGGGGTCAGATACAAATAAAATTTTAGTTAGGGTAATAAACTCTAAACCTAAAATTTTATCCCCTAGTTTTTATAAAAAAACCCCTCAGATCTCTAAATTTTACCCCCTGAAAGATGAGCTCGAACCACGCGCTCGAGGGGCCTGAGAGAAACTTTAAATATGAAAGTTTTGAAGGATTTTTCGATCTAAGATCAAAAGGAAACCTAGATCTAAGACAAATTTCAAGGTTTGAAGGAGAAAAGATGCTCGAGAGAAGAAAAATCAAAAGAAGAGGCACAAGGGGGGGTCGGCCCTAGAGAGAAAGAAAGAGGGGCTTTTATAGAGGTGAACCAGTCTGAACCAGACCAGAACTGACTGAACCAGACCAGATCAGACCAAGTCAGTTCAAATGGAGCTGAAACAGACCAAACCAGTCTGAACTAGACCAGACCAAGCTGAACCAGATTGAACCAGTCTTGAACCAGGTTGAACCAGATTGAACCAGTTTGAACCAGATTTGAACCAGAATTCAAATTGAAGCTGAATCGAGCATCAAAACGACTTTAGATCAACCTACGGTTCAGTCCCTCATTTATTCACCCCTCTCTCATATTTTGGAGGGGTTGGAAGGATTTTTGAGCCCAATTACTGCATTTTTTGGGTCATTATCAAGTCGGTTCAGATCATTCGAACCTAAAAATTACTCCAATGAGGTATACGAGTATAAACTATTCCCTATTTTTTGTTGAGAAGTTTCTGGAGAATATTTTTTTAAAATATTCTTAAGGATAACTCAACATAACTCCCAGGAGTGTATGAGTATAAACTAGACCTCCCTGCTCCAACTCCTTAAGAGCTTAAACTGTGTAGACTCCAATAGACATACGAGTATAAACTGTGTCAAACGCCGGACAATGCGTTGCAAATACCAATCGATGATCAGTTCTATGTTGAAATAACCAACACGAGCTAAGGAATCAGAAAATCAGGGATTGACTTCAAGTTCAAAATTCTGACAACGGTCAGACAATAAATGCAGCACCGGAGCCCTTTCAAGCATTCGACAAAGCACCGAATAGCCTGGAGGATTGAAAGAATCAAGAACAGAAGCCATTCCAAGGCCCCGTTACATCGATTGAAGGTTGGGACAATCATATCCAAAGTATTCCAGACTCTTCTATAAAAGAACGAGGCTGGAAAACTTTGGAGGGGGTATCTGTAGGCGTATAAAACTGCTTAAAGATCCCTTAACACAGCTCGGTATGGTGATTCGACAAAACAACGAATCATCGGACGATATATCCAAGTGTGTTCGAAGCTAAGTGAGATGCGATGAAGCGGGTTAATGAAGCGACGAGGTTAATGAACCATACGCAAGCTAACGGGTCGAGTAACCAACGAGTCATTCAACCAAGAGCGGACTCGAACGAATCAAGATCAGTTTCGGACTCGAACTCCAAAGCGGATTTACTGCCAAATCAGGTTAACAAATAAAGTCCGGATAAGTCGACTACAGAACCGGAAAATGGACACAACGGCGGGAAAAACCAACACCAAGAGAGGCTCGGCCGAAACCGAACCACCTCTTGGTGGCTCAGCCAAAGCCGAGCCACCTTGAGGTGGCTCGGTGGCCGAGCCACCTCAAGAGGTGGCTCGGCAGCCGAGCCACCTCAGGGTGGCTAGGTGGTTCAACCACCTGTGCCCGGGCACAGTGAAGGGTGCCTATAAATAGGAGAGGTATGGCTCATTTGAATGGACTTTTTGACTCTGGAGAGAAAACTCTGCCGAATTGAGAACTCAACCTCGAATCGTCGGAGCCTCAAAGACTTGGACTAAAATCCTCAGATCTGATCCTTAGCGATCGTCAACGCTAAATAAGGCAAGAGTTCGAGAGGAAGTCGGATCTCAGATCTACGCAATCATCCTCCGGATCAAAGCTTGGTCTTTGATCCCGAGAATCGGGCGATTATTTCCTTGGTGAATTAATCCCCCGGCTATTATTTCCTTGGCGAAATAATACCCATCGTACTGCGTAGATCCGACCGGATCTAGATCGCGTAGTGGTCCACGGATAAACCCCGGCGCAGGCAAAGAACCCACGTAAGCGAGCGACCGTAAAACAGGAGCTCGTGATTTGTTCGACAAAAAAAGGAGAAAGCTGTAATTTTTATTTCTTTTATTTGATTTTCATTGTAACCGGATCTTATAAAAAGACCGGATCTTTGTAACCGAAAAACGATTATTTAAGATAGCAATGGAATCAATGAAGAAAGCAACGATTTTCCCTGCGAACAATCTGGCGACCACAGTGGGAGCCGCCGATCTCGCTGCCGAGATCGGTGCGTCGCAGCCGCGGATCTCAATCCCGGTCGTGGAAAGACACTGATAGCCAGAAGAGCAAATCCTTAAAGTCCCAAAGCTCCGATCTTTTTTAGTTCTGAGCCTTGAATCTAGCAGAGCTTCGCCTCCAAAATTTCCAACCCTCAACAAATGAGCCAACACCCCCTATTTATAGGCCTCCTTCACTGTGCCCAGGCACAGGTGGCCGAACCACCTAGCCACCCTGAGGTGGCTCGGTTTCGGCCGAGCCTCTCTTGGTGTTGATTTTTCCTGCCGTTTTGTCTGTTTTCCTGTCTGTAGTCGACTTATCCGGACTTCATTCGTTGACCTGATTTGGCAGTAAATCCGGATCCTGATTTGGCAGTAAATTCGGATCCTGATTTGGTAGTAAATCCACTTTTGGGTTCGAGTCCGAAACTGATCTCGATTCGATCTCGATTCGTCCGAGTCCACTCTTGGTTGGATGACTCGTTGATTCCTCAACCTGTTAGCTTGATTCCGCACGCGAGTGAATTCATTCCGTTGTTTGCGTGCAGTTCGTCAGCCTCGTAGCTTCGTTAATCCGCTTCGTCGCATATCGCTTGGCTTCGGTATTGTGGACTAACGATCGTGTTTGGATACGTCGCCCGATGATTGGTTTGACATCGTCGAGCTGTGTTAAGGGACCTATAGGCAGTTTTATATGCCTACAAACCACAGCTGACGCGCCCCATCAGAGCTGACCCGCGCCCTGACCTCTCCTCCTCCGACCAGTAATCACCCCGTCCCGCCTACTTCACCGTACCGCCGCCTGAGTCCACCGCCTGCTCTTCCTCCAACTCCGCCGCTCAGCCCAGCAGCCGCCTCCGCCCCAGTTCGCTGCGGCCGCCCGCTATAACCTCCCTCACCTCGCCCCTTCTCCTCCGTTCATCATCACCAACTCCTCCAGATCCAAAACCTCCTTCGACCTGAGCACGCCGCCGTCTCGCTGTTGCCTGCACCTCCTCTACTCCCTCCCACCGCCGCTTCGCCGTCGCCGTGCCTCCAGCCTAACCCTGTCGACCTCCCCTCCAACAGCAACCATCAAACCACCGCCCAACTCCAGCAGCACACCACCAACGCCCCAGTCCCTACCCCGCCGACCTCCTTAATGCCGCCCTCCACCACCTCGAGATCCCCTCTCGCCACCGCCTTCAACCTCCAGCACCTCCTTGCCGACCAGCCTCCCCTTGTTCGTTGCCGTTCACCTGAAACACTACCCAAACTGCCACCCTCTCTTCCTTGTCATCTCGTCGTCGGCCAACCTTCGCTGTCGTGATCTACCGCACCAGGCCCAACTCCGCCACCAGCGCCTTTGCCGCCTCCTCCGTTGGCCAGCGCCGTCGAGCACCCCAGTACCACCTCCGTCCATCACCACCTCCTCGATAGTCCTCTCCCCCTCGTCGACGTCGATACATTCGACAAATACCCGAGGCAAGATCTCGCATTCACCCTTGCCGTTAATTAGTGGTTATTATTGATATTAGTATGATGATTATATAGTTAAATTATTATGGAGGTTAATATGCAATTGTGAATATCCGCGTGGAATGATTATTACGAGCACACGGTAAAAATTTAGATTAATAATGTTGTTAGTTGTATTTTGAAGAAATTATGGACATGAAATGACAAATTATGTGCTAAAATTAGAATTTATGAAATTTTATAGAAAAGAAATTATTTAAAGGAAATTTATAAAATAGAAATATAATACTTTCATGCAAAAAGGAATTAATATATTTTTATTTTAATTAGTTATAACGAAAAATAATTTTAAATAATAATCCTGAAAAAAAGAATATTATTTATGATAGTATGACTGATCGCCGTAGAGCGCGACGTTTCAGGTACAAAACGACATCGATTTCTAGTTTACCGTATTATTATCTTAGAAAAATGTAATTATCGATATTTTGCATGAGGAGTTTGGAAATTCTAGAAGTGATGAAGTTCCTTATGTATGTATTCATGCTGTAGTATTTTGTTTATGCATTTCATGTTTATTATAGTTCTCATTTCCGTTACATAAATCTGCGTAATCATGTTTAACATGCTATGCTCATGATCTGCTGATGTGCTGAGAACCTTAGTAGTTCATGACTTAGTGGCATTGTGCGTCATGAACAGACTTAGTGACATGTGTGAGTTTAGGTGGTGAACCCGAGTTCCAACAAGGATTATGGTTGTTTTAGAAAATACAAGAGAGTTGGGATGGGGAAATCCATGTTCGTGTGATCGGATAAGGCTGTTGATGTATCTTCCAGACTAGAACCAGTGAACCGTTTCGCACTGGGGTTAGTTTGTTGGGCCAAGTGAACCGTTTCGCACTTGGTCAGTGAAATCGTTTCGTCACCCGAGTTTTGATTGAGTTCGGACCAGGCCAAAATCGGATTACGTGTAGTCCTCTCACCGAACCGTTTCGCGGGTTTGGATGCACGTAGGGGATTTGTGAACAGCCAGTTATCCGGTGATATGAGCATTGACTCTATGTGAGATGTGGACTAGTGACCTGTTATAGAATGACTAGTTACATGACCTCGTTACCTGATCGATTTTGGATGTTTATGTTTATTATGTTTTAGTAGTGTTTTCGTATGTTGATTTTGTCGAATTTTCAGTTATACGTCCTTTTGTCCTTCTATTAGTAATATTATTGTCATAGCATGGGTCATACGACCGTTTCATTTTCCATGTGAGATCTTGTCGTGTGTCATACACGCTGACGTACACCTGTTTTCTCTGGTGTGCGTCAGACTTAGGAGACGAACAGGTTCAATTCGATGATGCGGCCGAGCCAGTGTATGCCCAGCTAGGAGGTCCTTCCGATGGAGTGGAAGAACAAGCTGAAGCATAGATGTGTTTTTCTTTCTGTAGTAACTGATAGAACACTCTTATAGTATTTCTTTAATTGGTGACATATTTGGTTATTTTGTTAGTATTTCCTTTTATTATGGATTATGTATTTCTTATTTTCTAGTTGGACTGTTGTTGTAGTAAGGCTATGTGGAACCCATATTTTATGTCTGGGATGATCTATTGATGATATGTTTATTTTTACTCTGAGTTGCTTTTATATTCTTACTATTGTGATCGGGGACCTGTGACTGAGATTTATACATTTGACGCTTAGCGTATTGGATTGAGAAGAAAAGAAAAGAAAATGATAGTATAAATATTTCTTCTCGATCTAATACGTCGCGAGCTTGTTCACGTTCCGATTCCCCGATATGTTAGGAAGCGGGGCGTGACAAGTGGGGAGCGGAAACGTAGGACGAAAGGTCCAAACTCCGTGATCATATTGTGTGTTTGCATTGTTTATATTGCTCTATCATAATTGTATCTTTAGTTTAATTGTTTACCCTTGTGTTGTTTATATATCCTTACATTGTTTATATATCCTTACATATATTTCACTATATAGGATATATCTCTTTGTTCATATTGTATATTCTTGCTCATAACATATTGTATATTCATCTTGCAAGAATAATTTTTTAATAAGTTTTAATTGACATTTAAATCGTATTAGATTAGCATAAGACCCTAATCACCCCCTAGGGTCTAATAGTATCTACTTTTGCTACACACTCAGGTAAGTCTACTTCAATGTGGATTTTGGATTTTTGTTGATAATCACATTTTATAACCTAATTATCTATTTGATTTAAATGAAAATATCAATAATAAACATATTTTATCTTAATTGTAGGTTAATGAATAAAAGCCCAAGAAGAACTCAATATCTCATCTCTTAAAAAGTCCAAGAAGTCTAAGCTCATACACACAAGAGAAGATTGGCCAAAGAACAAAATGACTGAGTATCAATACCCATTTTGATACCGGTATTGATACCCGTATCGATAGCGGTATCGATACCAAGTTTACTGTTACGGATTAAAGGTTGAAATTGATTAGCTTGGGGATCAAGTTTAATCCAAGAGTTGATATTTGCTGTAATACTCTATAAATAGGGGTAGAGAGTGAGGGGTTCAAGCGTGAAATATTTTGTAAAAACTTCTTTTGGAGAGGAGGTTTTCTCTTAATTAAGAAGATATTTCAAATTGTAACTTTTTGTTGCAATTAATAAATAAATATTTTCACCTCTTCATATTTTTATTTTCTTCTCTTTGTTTGATTGTGAAGATGAAGGTGAGATGAAGATCAAGATCAAGATAAAGGTTTGCTATCACTTTGAGGCTAGATCCCTCTTGGAATGTAAATTTCTCTTTGTTAATAAATTTATCATTTACTTTCTTTTCTTGTTTAAATAGCCAAGAGGCTAGAACCCTATTGCCTTAGATTTATTTTCATGTTTGTAGAGTAGATTTATTTTCATGTCTTTACTTACTTGCTTTAAATTCTTCCATTTATTTTATAGTTAAGATTTTTGTAATTTATTTTGTAGTTTAGACTTTATTTTCTTATACTATTTGTTAGACCCTAGAGGGGGGGGCGGGGGGGGGGGGGGGAATTAGGGTCTTATGGTAATAAATGTGCAATAAAAATTAAGACAAGCAATCACCACAAATCGGCATAAGGCATCTCAACGCCCTTCAAGTCGACATCTCCAAAAGAGATGGGCTCCTCCCGCTCTCGACCTCTTGTCACACTGGTCGATCCACAACACCTACTTAACATACCTCTTCCGAGCATTGTTAGACGACCCTCAAGCTGTAGGACAGCTATTGATGTGTTGATGACCCCCTTATGACTGGGCTCTGGGGGTCGGCTATCCTGAGGAGATCGAGGATAAGGCAATCGCGAGCGAGATCTCCTATCTGCCTTCGCTGGGGGAGCTTCCCTTCGGTCTCTCTGAGAGATGACTTTCTTCAAGTACCCCCTCTCAATCAAATCCCCAATATCCCTCTTCAGAATATGACAATCATTGGTGAGATGGTCATGATCCTTATGATAGCGGAAATACTACTAGGTATCTCGATTCTGAGGATCCATCCTCATTCGAGGATCGGGCTCCTTGAAGTGCCCCTCCTTTTGGACCATGGTGAGAGCTCTAGTTAGGGAGGTGTTGAAGATAGTGAGAGCGAGTTTCGGTGCCGAGTCTCTCCGTCAGTCCCTCCTGTTGGACCGATTAGGGCACGAGTCGACTCTCAAGGGGTCTCTTGGCTACTCTTGCTTTGCGGGAGGGCCTCTAGCTGACTTGGGTGTCAACACTGCCACCGATGTTGCTGCTGGTGCCCGTGGTACCGGTGCTGCTCCTGGTGTTGAAGTCGTGGTTGTGGAGGTCTTTGTGGCCTTGGCTGCCGCCTTGTAAGCTTTGGCATCCTCCATGTCCTTATACCCATGAGCTTTGACCATCGATTGCTCATAATTGGCAACTGGCTTCTTGTCAAGTGAGTCAGCCAATTTGTTGCTTTGCAGGTCAGTTACAAGAGCGAACTTAGTGATCGCACTCCCTGGGTCGTTGACCTCCAGCCTCTTAGCCCGGAACCTCTTAAAATAGGTTAGAAGGCTCTCTCCAGTCTCCTGCCTCATCTAAATTAACACATGAGGGGGGAGCTTCTACTTGGTGTTAGCCAGAAAGTGGTGGATGAACTTTCGGCTGAGTTGCTAAAAGCTGCTGGTGGACTTTTTCTCAAGAGCATTCCACTAGAGCTTTGCACTCGCCGAAAGAGTAATGGGGAAGTATCAGCAGATAACTGTTTCGATGCTTGGAGTATACTCATTACATCATAGTAGTTCTGGACATGCTCAGAGGGGTCTCCCTCGACCTTGTACTTTTCCACGTGAGGCATCTTGAAAACTTCTCACATGAGGATTTCATGAAATCATCAGAGAGGGGGTGTTCCTCCCAATGGCTTCGGCTATCGGTCTGTACACCCTACCGTATTCGGAGGCCCCTATGGTAGCAAAGGGTGCTGAAGAGGTGGTGAGGGAGAGTCTTAGAGACTGCTCCCTTGGCACAATCCCTAAGGTGACTAGGGTCGAGAGTCTCGCCAGTGGCTTCTGAATGAGGAAGGAGACATCGACAAGGTTCCTCGAGGTGAGTTGACCGATGCAATGGAGGGGTCGCGTACTCGACGTGATCTATCTGTTGCTTGGCAACAACATGAGGAGTCTGAGGCTGGACTATTTGTTACGCTCTAGAAGGGAGATGAGTCTCCGATCTCCGGTCTTCAGAAGGAGGGGGAACAATTGAGTAGCTTGTTGCGGCTATGGAAGCTGGCTAAGGAGTTCGCTGGTGAAGGCATCAAGTTGTTGTTGGAAGGACTGAGAAATCTTTTGAGCTGTTTTATCAAGCTAAGCTTGAATAACGTAGCTCTGATGTAGTCCTTCAGGGCGAGACTGATTAGTCTTGAAAAAGAAAGAAGGCCCCACAGTGGGTGCCCAACTGTTGATGTTAAGTGTCAAAATATGATTTAGGTGAAGTTGATGAGGGGCCGCTTCCTTCGCCAAATATCCGGTTCTGAGTTGAGTGGATGAAGCCTGCACAAGTAACGGTTCGTAAGAGGGTGGGGTTTGGTTCCCATGTGGTTCCTCCGGCGATCAAGTTAGCTGGTGAACTTGAGATGGGAAATGAAGAACTATGAGAGTTCTTGTGTGTAATGCAATATAATTTACAGAAAGAAAATTCTCTTTAGATCAGAGATCCCAGAGAAAAAATCCTCTTTATGTTAGAATAATACCTCCATTTATACTGATGGTATAAGGATAGAATGGACACTTTGGCCGAGCACTGGATGGCGGTGAGCGAGCATGGGCTGGCTGCTGTGTCAGTGCCTGCTTTACACGTGCTGATTGGCCAGTGGAGGAGAGATCACCTCAATATTAAATGAGAAGTTATCTGGGGCATGGCGGTGCCGACGTGGCCTAATAAGTCATGAAGACTATTGAGGCCAGAGGCATGATGAAGTCTATCAAACATTAAATGCGATGCTGACACGTTGTTAGTGGGAGAGGCTCGAGGCTAAAGTCGTTCTTTGGCTTCGCCAAGAAGTAACGCCTTTCAAGTCAACCTCGTAAGGCGTCGAGTAATTGGTCGAGTGAGCTCGTTGTGAGTCGTCTTTAACAAAATGATCGGCAAGTATCACATTTCGAGTCGACATTAGGGGATGTCGACTCGACGAGTCGGTTAAGTCGGGATCCTTGTTGGACTTGACCGTCAATTTGATTGGAACATTGCATGCATAAGTACACATGTTCGTTGTTGGCAAAGAGCTATACTTTGACGAGTGAGAATACCCTAACATCCCCAACTCCCACTTTTAAAAGGAAAAATATGAATGTTATGATTGTGAATTTTACCCTCTTAGAAATAAGTCACTAACCGGACCCGTTAACGTGCCCGCACCGAGCGTATAAGGCAAAATGGGTAACGGATCCAGATTCAGCCCGGCCCGCCTATAAAAACGGCGTCCTAGCGGTTTGCCGCACTCGCCCCTTCCTCCCTCTTCGAGCGATTACTAGGGTTTAAGCCGCAGAGATTTTGGAAGCAAAAAAGAAAGGAGGAAAAAAGACAAAAAAAAAAAAAAGTAAAAAAGAAAAAAGGTCTCAGGGTTAGGGTTTCAAATTTTATTCCTCTTCATCATAACCGATGTCGGGGAGCAACGGAGGCCAGCTAAGGAGATACCTGAAGCAGAGGAGAGAGTACCTCTACAGGAAGAGCTTAGAAGGGAAGGAGCGAGAATGGTACGAAAAGAAGCGCAAGATTCGACAAGCTCTTCAAGGTGATTTTGGAACACACAAAAACCCTAATTTTTTTTAAATTTCTGATGCTTTTAATGGTGTTGTTGTTGATTTGGTCTGTAGAGGGAAAGCCGATTCCGACTGAGCTTAGGAATGAAGAGGCAAAGCTCAGGGCAGAAGTGGATCTTGAAGATGAGCAGACCGCTGGTACATTTTATTTCATCATTAATTTTGTTTTCATTTTACAAGTTTAATTTTAATTTATTTTTGGGAACATACCGGTATTAAACCATTGAGCTTCTTAAAAATGTTAAATCTTATACCAATTTTAATTGGTAAAGCTAGACTGTATCACCTGATAAATCAATTTGATGACACCCGAAAATGAGCCCAATGATTGGAAAATATAATTGATTCTGCATCTTAGGAGAAAATTTTGTACATTGGAGACATTGACTAAGGTAATTGTAGCATATACGATAATTTTTTGAATTAATTTGAAAGTGTTATTTTGAATTGAACATTTTATGATATGGCAAATTACAGTAAACCCCCATGAACTTTCAGTGCTTTGCAACCCCATGAACCCATTAACTTCTTGGAGTTGCAGAAAACCCCATGAACTTTCTGAGCTCTGTAGGAAAACCCCATAAATTAGAAAAAAAATCACAACATACAAAGGCATTTTGAATGTTCATGGGGGTTTTCTGCAAAAGTGATTGGGGATTTAGTATGATATTGAAAGTTCATGGGGGCTTAGTGTAATTTACCCTTTTTGGGATGGTATTCTGCGGTAAGATTGCCAATTGATCAAACTTCCCTGAAGCATTTAAATCTGAATACGCATTTAGTGGTTTTTTATTAACTTAGTGTACCATTAGGCAGTGAGCTTTTTCGTATTTCTTTGTTTTCACGAGAAATATACAGATATTTTTGGTCTTTCATACACTTGCTTTCAAAGTATACTAATACATTTGTGTTGATCGTCCGAATATTTTTATTCTTTCATGTCTGTTCTCTACCTTCCTTTTCCTTGCAACTTGTTTCTTTTGAGTTTTGGTGGCAATAACTCCAATTGTTTAAATAATATAATTTAAAGAATTTATGAATTTTGTGCGTGCTGAGTTTTTTATTTTTGCATCATGCAAGTGCCAAGGAACCTCATCGATGATGAGTATGCCAATGCATCTATTAGAGACCCAAAAATTTTGTTGACCACATCACGTGATCCAAGTGCCCCACTTGTCCAGTTTGTTAAGGTATGATTTTTTTTTGGGTGTGTATATGCTCAAATGCTTTAATACAGACAGTCTTTTGCTGAAAATTTTCTATCGAATTGCTAAGTTTGGATGGTCAATTTCCTAGGAGTTGAAATTCGTCTTCCCAAACTCAACAAGAATGAATCGTGGAGGTCAGGTTGGCCTTTCTTCTTTGTTTTACATATTTTTGTCAATATTGGCTCCTTGGATTATTATCCAATACCATGCTATCTCCTATTAAAAATAAATTCCACTTCCTTAAGTTTAGCCTTCTATTGCCATGCCTAGCTGTTTATTTAGTCGCATGTCAACCTAATATCCTCACAATTATATGGAACTCTAGTTATAGCCTTATAGGTTGAAGCTAACAAATATTTCCCACAAGTTAACCTAACATTTTATTACCATATGAATCCTTATCACAAAGTCACAATTGGCTTTGAAGTTTGCGTACTCTCTAAAGATATTAAGTTTCTTGTTAGTTTCTATCCTTTGTCTTCAAATATTGGTAGTAAACTTTTATTTTCTTTAAACATGGTCCAGAACTATGGCGAGAAATGTAAACATGAGCTTCAAACGTATAATAAAAAACAGAATCTGTAAGAATTAAAGTCTTTATCTTTCATCAATCTTATTTATTCAGGATTTTTATGAAGTCTATGCACAACATTCATTTCTTGTAAATGAAGTTAAAAAAATCAAGCTATTATAAACAGTTGTCCACAATGGTCGATGAGAGACGAATAACTTTCATCTGCAGGTAGTCCATTGAAATCATCTTAGGAACATCTTGCTCAACAAGAATGTGTTGGCAATATTGAGTATGATACGTTGAAAATCAGCTGATTTTCAAACTTCTTGCTGTGCCTATTAAATCTTGGGCCATCCTTGCATCATCATTGAATAATGAGCACATGATGAATCACTCAATGTTGGTGATTATCTCTTATAGTGGAAATTTCTGGAATTCGCAACTCCATTTGCAATTTGGCATACTCTGAATGTTCTTTTATATGGGTTTTCCTGGGGAAGAAGACTTGTATAACATGATAACATCTGTTTCAAATCCTTACCGATGTTGGAAAACACGTGCTACATAACTCATTATTTTGCATTATGTAAGATAATGTTTATGATATGTCTTTTTAATTGATTAGAAAATTGTATCACATGAATGTTAAATAGTATAATTTAACAAAAAGCAACGATAAATCCTGACAAATTTAGAGATGAGGGTCAGCTAAGAGATAGTAATAAATTTTGATCACCAGTTAGTTATGATTTAGTGGTGATGATCTTAAATCATGTGTACTGTAAGTATACTAATTAAAATTCATCAAGTACAACATCACATCTTATTAATCTAGACCTAGAATCCATCTAAAGTTAATAATCTATGATTATAATTAGTTTTAACATGAAATATTTCTTAGCTTACAGATGCATTGCACTTGCCTGCACTGTAGTTAAAAGTTTGTGGCTGTTTAGGTATATTCAACCGTTTTTAGGATTAATTTTTCTGCCAATAGATTCATATTGCATACTATAATAATTTGTAATCCTAATTTAATTTTTTTTTATTTTGCTGACAACTCTTAAAGTTTGTTATATTTTTTGGGCATTAACTTTAGTACTTCTGTTTCTTATGGATAGAGAATAGTGTGAGTCTACCTTCTAGATCAGTATAAATCTTATGCTGTATTTGAATTTGAAGGTACCAACAACTAATTTCTTGAAATATACCTTTACAGGTGCTCTCAGAAATAATAGAATCTTGTCGTGCACACGAATTTACAGATGTTATTTTGGTATATGAGAAGCAAGGCATCCCAAATAGTTTAGTTATTTGCCATTTGCCATATGGTCCAACTGCATACTTTGGTCTGTCTGATGTGGTACGTGATATGTTTCATCTCATATTTCACTTTATTTTCTTTATTAATTCTTTTATCTTTTCAAATTGAAAACTTCATATATGCTTATCTGCATGATTAATTTACTTTCAGACTTCAAGACATAGTATTAAAGACAAAAAGGAATTAGGAACGATGCCCGAGGCATACCCGCATTTGATTATCGACAGTTTATCAACCAAGGTATGTTACCATTCTGACTTGCTCATTGCTCTTTATTATGTTTGTATATTGACTTGATATGCTTAAAAGATATTTTGAACAAACTATTCATGGACTGCTTTGGTTTGAGATTTATCAACACTTACCTTTTTTAAATCTCCTAATCATTCTCAATACTTTCACTCTCCGCCTCCTTCCTTTGTGCGGCACGCCACATGTACGTTTCTTTTATCTTTCATAGGGTTTACTTGGTGTTGGTGATCACAGAATATCTTTATTTGAAATAGATTTTCTGGAAGGCTTTTTGATAAAGTTGGTGGTGGGAGTAAGTTTACATAATATTCATAGAAACAATCAGAATGAAAAGTAAACTGAAAACTGCAGTTATCTTAATATCCCATCTATGGTTTGGATTTATCTTGATATCATTGCAGTTATCTTGATCATTATTCGTAATATTGCTTTACAAACTGAAATCAAGTCATTTATCTTGATATTGTATCCCTGGTTTGGATATTCGAGATAACATAAATCTATGTTGAGAATCTTGGTTTCGGGTGAGGATGATCTAGTGTAGAGAAAGAAGAGAAAGCGAGTTTATAGTATTAGGATAGAAAAAGAACAAGAAAAAGAGAAGATGAAGGAAGTGACGAAATAATGTAAAAACTAACATATATATGTTGCTAGTTTATTAAAACAAATTATGAGGTAGTTCAAAATTGACTATTGATCACTGCATGAATTTTTTGTAATTAACTGTTCTCAAGTAGGCAAAATTGTGATTTGCTTTCAATTTATCTCATGCTGAGATAACCTGCTTAATTTGGAAGGTGCTTGATTTCTAGTTAAGCCTTCTGCTATACTTTTCTATCCTGGTTTTGGAAATATACAGGTTGGAGAAAGGATAGGGAACATTCTAAAACATCTCTTCCCAGTACCTAAGCCGGACACAAAGCGCATTGTTACGTTCTCAAAGGCGGCAGATCGGATCAAATTCAGGTTCCTACCACTGTGATTTTACTTTCGAATCATGATCAACCTGCAAAGTCTGAAATTTTGGTGGTGTTTGTTGTTTGTACCTTCTTTTCTGGCAACAATATCCAGAGTATCACTGACTGGGGTGTTGGATTCGACGTATCAGGCTGTTAGTATCAATAGGCTTATAATTAGTTAAAATTAATGACAAGACGGCCATTAGAAATATAATGTGTTTTCAAGGAAATGTTGAGCTACATTGGATTCAATATAATAGAATAATGTGATAAATGATTCAGCAGTAAATTAATGAATAAACATGGCGCAATTTTCTGTTCATCAATACTTGCATCAAATTGAATTTGTAATCAGTGAAAAGCAAAATAAACTTTGATGAAATCGATATGCTTAAAATTAGTTAAAAATCATTAGAAGATGCAATTAGAATAGAATGTATTCTTGATTAGCTACATTGGATCAATAAAATAGTATGAATATAATAAATGATTCAGCAGTAAATACATAAAGAAACAGTACCCTTTTTTTGGTCATAAATATATTACATTAAATTATTGCTGTATTCAATGAGTTTAGAATAAATTTTGATGAAATTGTTTACATGCCTTAGTTGATGCCGCAACAACTTTCTTAACCAGCCACTTGACTTTCCTTGAATGCTCATCCACCAACTTCACACTAAGCTTCCTGAAGATGATGTTTAACTTTAACATCATAGCCTAATGTAGGTAGATCTTCCCTTTGACCAAATTACTGAGGATGTTCTCACCATGATCACCTTGGTTGTCGTGAGTGGCTTACTACGTCATTTTTTATTTGGGTGGATTTCACTTAACCGCCCTTGATCTTTTTTTGTGGGTTGTGGGGGGGGGGGGGGGAGTTGCTCATAACCCCCATAAACTTTGTTTATTCCACTTAACCCCTTGAGCTTTGGGGTGTCTCACATAACCCTTCTGAAGTTTGAACTTTTTCCTGTAAACCCCCCTCACGTTGTTACACATTATTGGGAATGGACCAAAATGCCCTTTTAGATTAATCCCAAATTAAATCTCAATAATTAAAAGCCCCCAAATATAAATCTCAGTTACAAAACACCCTTTAAAAGCCCACCCGAACTGCCTCTCCAATCTCCATCGTCCAGCCCTCCAACAACCAATCCAGTAACTCCACCCTTCTTCCCCTCCTCTGTCACCTCCCTCATCTTGCTTGATTCAGCGACTTCTCTTGTCTAAAATGTTATCCCAATATGCTAACTTTTATTTATCTCCAAATGGGAGAAAAACCAGTTTTTCCATCAAACATAAATATTTTTTTTATAAACACAACCATTTAGCAGCAAATTGTCATCAACTCAAAATAACCAGAAACCTGCTCCCAAATCCCCTCTCTTTAACATGTCTCTCAACCTAGAAAATCATAATCGATTGTAACTTCGCTTGCCGAGAATCAATACTATCGCCAAATTAAGAAACCCTGCTCAATTTAAAGAAACCAACAAACTGAACCCAAATCAAAATTGAAGAAAGATCTAATCTCCATCGATCAATTCACCTCAACAATGTAATAGTAAGAGGACGACGATGAGCACTCGCTCTGGCCTAAAGATTTGTGCAGTGGGAGAAGGAATCTATGCCTGAGGTGGAGGGAGGAAATAGGCTAGAGGAAGAGGATACAAAATAGTCTGGAGGAAGAAGCGAGGAAATAGGAGTTTTAACCCTGCAAATAAGAGAAAATGATAGAAGATAATTTTTTGGAACTTGAGGGGTATTTTTGTCTTTTTTCATCACACGACAGTTTATTACTGACGGTGTTAGTGTTAGTTTGAGGGGCTAAGTGAGACAACTTCGCCGCGGCGGGCGCCGGGGGGGGGGGGGGGGGGG
>BQKN01066491.1:813889-834876 GCA_022839385.1 Asparagus kiusianus
TTCTACTAGCAATCAACTTGAGGAGTAAAGATGGCTAAGCTTTCCTCTAAGATGATGTCCTGGTTTAACATCATAGCCAAAATGGGCATAGCTCTTCCATTCCAAATTAATGAGAATGAACTCACCATGATCACCTTGGTTGTTGTGAGTAGCATACAATATCATTATTGTTTTTTATTTCTACTAGCAATTAACTTGAGGAGTAAAGATGATGTGGTTAATGGCTTAGTAATGCTTGTAGGATGATTTGTACTTATCAGACCACGATCTATCCGCTTCTTCCTCTTTCCATCTGAAATACACAAAATGATGCCCTGACACTCATTACAGTCGCCAAACAAACTACTCAAGGCTCTAGCAACATAGCGAAGATGTCTCTCCTTCACCAAACTATAGACTTTCCTTTTGTATTCATTCCACATGCTCCCACTTCATCAAAAGCATTAGAAAACCATAGAATGAAAAGTACTCTTTAGTAATGTAACTTGTAAGGCTTTTACAGTTTCTGAACTCGTACTAACATTCATTCAAAATTTATTGTAGAGATCCCGACTGCTATAGCTTTTGTTTCATATAAGCCGTGCTATGTATTCTTTTTACCAATATTTCTAATTGTGCAAGAAACTTCAATAATCTCTCCGTTCAGAAAACGGAGCTTCTTTTTTTTTTGGTAAAAAAATCTCGTTTATAATGCAGGCACCACATCTATGAAAAACGTGGTGGTCCCAAATCTGTTGAACTGACTGAAATTGGCCCTCGCTTTTGTCTGGTACCTTACAAGGTAATTTTTAGTAGAGTTTACTTTATATTTTGCCTCACTGTGATTACAAGAGTAGATTGCTAGCATTGTTCAGTGCCAATGTGTATGATCAATATTTTCTTTCTTGCAGATTGAGCTAGGGACAGTAGATCATAGTGAAAACAATCAGAAAGAGTGGGTACTAGCAAATTACATCAACACTGCCAAGAAGCGCAAATTTCTTGGAGATTGAAAATTTCACTTATCATGCTCTACCAAAATCTCTTCGAGAGTTATGATCAAATTGCGCCTCGCAGAAGAGACCTAGTATTTCTTCAAGTTAAAATATGAAAGATTGCCATGGTCTTGGGTTGTTCCTAATTTTGAAGCGGACCATTGTTTTGTTGAGCGCTTGTGATTTATTTTGTGAAGAGAGAACCTCAATCATGTATCATTAACATTTTATTTATATCTCAAACTGATTATCTAAAAATATATCCATATTCTTATGTTGTTGGGCGTAGGTGAGTATGCATATTGAAATTTCTGTGCGGGTGTATGGAATTAAATATCAAATGCAGACTCTTATTCAGATGTTTAATTGATGATGTTTTAACTGATAACTTTCTTTATTAAAGTAAGGCTAGCAATTTTCAAGTTCGAGTACTTATGTCCTACCCAAGTGAAAAAATTAAGTGACATTAAGAATTTGGGTTTTTTTCTTCAATATGCACCTCCCAAGTTATATATGTTTGTAAATGTGGCCTTCAGAACAATGTAATTGCTAATCTGTTTCATAGTTTGTTTTCCCTTTTTACGTGTTTTTTCCCAAATCAGTTCCTTACATTTTCATATTTTGAAATTAGTCCCGTAAATGTTTCATATTTTGAATTAGTCCCTCATATCACTGAAATTGCTATCAAGTCCCTCATATATTATGTTATTATTTTGAGGGACTAATTTCAAAATATGAAAGATGTAAGGGACTAAAATCGAAAACAAACTTTTTTATTTAATTTTCAAATTAAATTTGGATTCTTCTCAATTAGGTGGTAATTGAGGAGAGTCTAATTATCATTTATTCTAATTGTAAGGGATGAAACTAGCACTACATGGGATTCCCACTCATAATAGTGGTCTTGAAAAGGCCATTATTGATTTAGATGGAAAAAAAATTCTAATTAATAATAAAAATAGGATGTTTCTAAAAAGTAAAAAAATAAAATTACCATTGTGGATTTAGGAAGATAAAATAATAATAATAATAATAATAATAATAATAGTAAAAGCTACAGATCAAATTACCATCGCAGATCTAAGAAGATAAATGTCTAATTAATAATAATAATAGAATTTTTCCGGAAACTTAAAAAATCAAACTACCATTGTTAATTTAGGTTTAGATCAAGATCCTCTCTAATTATGTGGTAATTAAAAAGGGTCTAGTCCTCTCAATCATTACGTCCATATCAATTCCAATGAATGAGATCATGGTACGTAAGATTTATATTGTTATCTTGAAAACCACTTCGGTCCTGAATCACTAGTAATCTTAAAAACCACTATAGTCAAAACCATATTCGTGATAGTCAAAAACTTACAAGACATGATCTCACTTGTTTAAATTGAGAGAGGAGGTAAGAATTAAGAGAATTGAACCCTCTCTAATTATCACGTAATCAGAGAGAATTTGAATCAATACCAGTGCCTTTAGATTTTTATAATATAAAATGTTCTAAAACTACATACGTTGTGTGATACTTGAGCATGATGACAAACTTATGTTGCTTTTTTTTTTATCGGTTTGTTATTTGACATCTAATTGGAGAGTTTGTGTGAAGAAATCTTTTTTTTCCTTTTTTTTGTTTCTTAGAAATATTATGTTTTATTAATAATGAGAATTTTATCTACCTAAATCAACAATGAAATTTTCAAAAATACTGTTATAATATTGGAAACCATGTGACAATATTTCATCCTTTTGAGATTAAAATAGATGGGAGAGTTCATGATAATTGGATCCTCTTCAATTACTATCTAACCAGAGAGGATCTATATCCTCCCAAGTTATAGATGTCTTTTTAATAGGAAACCATCATAAAATGCAGTAGTTTTTCAGGGCACTGCCATAGAACGTTTTGGTTTCCACAATGATAGTATGAACCATTAATGAAATGACATAATGTCATGACTTTCACAGTTTCACTCATATTCTATTTAATAACATGTAAAACCGAGGCTGTTTGCCTCAAATCCTATAATTTTTGGATTTATAAGCTTAAAAGGAAATTTCAAATTCATAGAGTTTCATACATGCCTTGGGATTTCAAATGTTTTGTTTGGTTCAACATTGTCATAAGAAAGCAAATCCTAAAATTCATAATTTCTTGTTTGGTTCAAATACAAAATTATAGAATAACAAATTCCAGAATTTGAATCTATTTTTTGTTTCAAATGTTTTAAACAAAAAAAGAAGAAGTAAATATGCTTATCTTGGTGAATTTACCTCCCACAAAAGAACAATACAAATGGTATAGTAATTGGGGTAACCACAGTCATTAGTGGGATTTGACAAATCCTCTCTAGTTCATAGGATTTGGCAAATTCTAAAAAAGGCTTGAGTTTTGCATTTTAGGGATTCAACATTCCAAATTTTTTATTGAAATAGACACCAAGTATGAAATGCAAAAAACCGAAAAAAGTAATTTTTGCTACTATAATTTGTCGTCTACACCCCAGAGATGCGTAAATTTTTGATGAACTAAACAGCCCCTAAAGTAATGTCAAAGTGGGATACTATTCTATCTTTTATTATATTTTCTAAGCCCCCCAAAAAAAACACTTACTTTCCTTCAAAAGTCACTCTGACTTCCTAAAAAAAGTTTAATTCTCTCTAAAACCCTCTCGCTTATCCCCTCTGAAAGTTAACCTCACTAAGCTTTTATGTCATTTTGTACACTTTTTTGACAACTTCTCATCTCCCTTCTTTTAAAATGTCAATTTGTCATATTAAATGGGATAGAAATGGTCTTTTCCTGTTAATTTAATCCCAACATACTCATATTTGTTAGTGGATTCACATATGTAGATTGTGTTGTATCCAGATAAAGTTGTGGCCTACACGATACAAGTTATCTTAATTTATCATGGTATTTGAAAGTCTTATTCTATACAAGTTGTAGTGGATTGAGATAAAATCATATCTAGATAGTTTTTCTTATGGATAGAAACTGTTTTTAAGAATTATCTTTTAAAAATTCTAGTTATAAAGAAGGGTCCTAGCCTAGCGTGTAAATACATACATAGTTCATCCGTCAGATTTAGCCTTTTCAGTAAGACATAAGCTAAAAACTCTTTCTCTATTTCTTTATTTTATTTACTATAATGGCTATGAATTTTTGTTCAGATTATCTCTAATTTTGACCTAATTTTCTGAGTTACTGATCGTTCTAGACAAGGTGGATGAATTTTTAATTTGTTTTATTTTCACTACGTGATCTGTATTTATTTATATTACAATTTCTTGTTGGATAGCAGGTTCCTAATATGTTTTTTAATTTGTTTTGGTAACATGTTATTGGGATTCCTAATCTGTTTTGGTAACATGATTCCAAATCTGTTTTGGTAACAAGTTATTAGGATTCCTAATCTGTTTTGTTTTTTGTTTTAGAATTCCTAGTATATTTATGATTTTAAGATTTCTATATATATGGAACAATTGGAAGAGAGAATTGAGAAGAAAATTGAGGATATTTGGAGCACAGAAAAGAGATATTTTTTGAGCTATTGGTTAGAGTTTTGTTTGGAGAGAATTAGAGATTTGTTGGTGAGATTAATTGGTGAGTTTGAGTGATTTGTAATCTCAGTTTGTACTCTTCTTCTCTATTAGTGAAAAACTCTATCCCCTTCTTGCCCCGTGGACATAGGCAACTTGCCGAACCACGTTAAAATTGGTTGTTTGTGTTTGTGGCATTGATTTGGTTCGTTTGGCCTTCTATCGACGTCCGTTTGATTTGATTTCTCGTAGCACGTTGGTTTGATTGTTTGGCTTCCGCAGCGCACAACAAGTGATATCAGAGCTTGGGCTATTTGGAGGAGTAGGTCGTTTTAAGGCTCGCCTAGGGCTTCGTTTGGTGATAAAGGTGGAATCTTTTTGACAAAGACTCTATCTTTTTTAGTTTTGGATCTATTCTTCATTTGTTTCGTATTTATTTTGGTGCTTTGAGAAAGATGGTTGGGAAAGAAGGAGTTGTGGAGGGTACTTCCGACGTGAAGATCGTCCAAAGTTTGAATATCCACTCTATAAAGATAGATGTGGAGAAGTTTAATGGCATAAACAATTTTAGTCTTTGGAGATGTAAAGTCTTGGATACGCTCAATGCGCAAAATTTGGTAGATATTTTGAAGTTGGACGGGGAACCAGACGACATTGAGGAGAATGTTTAGAAAAAGATGAATAGAACGACGTGTGGTGTGATTAGATCTTGTTTGACTCAAGATTTAAAATATGATGTGATCAATAAGACTTCGGTTAAAAAGATTTGGCAGATCCTAGAGGGCAAGTATTTGACCAAGAGTGTAGAGAACCGCTTGCATTTGAAGAGGAGGTTTTATCGCTTCCAATTGAAGAATGAGACCTTCATTGGTGATCACATGAACCACTACACGAAACTTCTTGCGGATTTGGCGAATGTAGATGTGATGATTGAAGATGAGGACAAGGCATTGTTGTTGTTGAGTTCCTTACCTCACGAGGAATATGAGACCTTCGTTCTTACTCATATTAATGGGAAGACATCTATTTCTTATAGTGAGGTCACCGCTGCACTTGTGAATTATCTGCTTCGAAAGAAGGGTAAGAAGACTTCAGTTGAGCCGGTAGCGAGAGCATTGGTGTAATGACTGTGAATTTTGATACTAGTTAAAATAGTTTTTTGGTATTTTTAAATATTTAATTATTATTTTAGAAGAGTATTTGTATTTTTTTCGAATTTTTACAATTTTCTATGATTTAAAGTCAAAGTTTTATATTTATTTAAATGATTTAAATATTTATAAATTTATTTAGTACAGTAAAAAATTTCTAGAATTAATTTATTGTGTTATCGGTACTATTACGTATTATTTTAAATAATATGTTGTATTATTAATATTATTATGTATTATTTCATATAATACATGGTATTATTAATTATGTATTTTTGGTATAATTTTTATATTATTTCTACTATTACACATTATCTGTCATATTAGTATAACTGGGACGTTTTACTGTGTATATAATTATCTCATAATTATTTGATTTTAAATGTAAGTAAATATATTTTTATTATTAATTATTCTCATTTAATTGTACAAAATGTGTGTATTTCGACTATTTTGTATCAACTGTTGTATTAGCCAAATATGTACGTTTTTATTTGTAGATAATTATTCTATAACTAGTTTAATTTTTAAATATCCGTATTTATTTATTTTAATTATTTTCGTTTCAAATACCTAACCAAAATCCTAATTAATATACAAATAAATCCTCTTCTCTCTCTATCTCACACAAACTCACGTTCTCTCAGGGCCCGTTTGGTTGGTTTCCTAAAAACCAAGAAAAGGAAATCGTACAAGGAAATCAATAAAAAAATATTTTTATCCATTTCCATCCCTAAAACTCACCCACAACATCTAATAAAATATTATTTTTATCTTCCAACTCATCTCATTTCATCCCCTTTCTTACCTTTAAAAATAAACCAAACACAAGAAATATGTCACATCATCCAACTCATCACAACTCATCTTATCCCATATTTAAAAATCACACACACCATCCAATAATATTGTGACAACTCATCTCATCTCATTAAACCTTCACTTCCATCCATTTCCTCAAAAAAAAACAAGAAATTGATTTCTTTAAGTATATGTCACATCATCCAATAATATACCTCCAACTCATCTCATCTCATCTATTTTCTTATTTTTAAAAACGAACCAAACACAAACAACCTCAAAACATCATCCAATAATATACCTCCAATTCATTTCCTTATTTTTTTAACCAACCAAACAACCTCAAAACAATTTTTTTTTAAAAATCACTCACATCATCCAATAATAAGGTGACAACTCATCTCATCTCATCTCCTATTCTATAATTTCCTTCTTTTTTAAACCAACCAAACAACCTCAAAACAATTATTATAGGAAATATGTTTCCTATTCTTTGATTTCCCAAAAAAAATTGCCAAACGAACAGCCCCTCAACTACTCCTCTCACGTTCTCCCACGTTCCCCTCCCTCTCTTCTCTCACGTACACCTCCCTCAACCCGTCACCATCATCTCTCTCTCTCCTTCATCATCTCTCCTTTCGTTCTCTCCCACTCGCAAAGAAACCCACAACATCAGCCCTCCTCCTCTCTCCACTTCATGCTCCCCGCCTTCACCTCCGATCGCTCCAAGACTCGACGCCGCCCAGACCATCGCGTCCACTCCTCACCAACCGACGCCGCTTCGCCGTTGCCAGCCCAAGATCGAGCTCCTCCTCCGACGTCGACTCCCTATCACCGCCCGCGCTCGCCCTGACACCCACGCCGCCACCCACCAACTCCACCACCAAGACCGTCTCCTCAGTCCCTGCTCGCCGTCGCAGAGTGCCCCTTACTGCCCGAATCCCCCCCGAGCTCCGCTTCCAGCCTCCATCTCCGAGCTCGCCCGACCAGTAGCCCCCGTCGCCTGAGCACCTCCAGCTCCTCCCCTCGATCGAGATCTACCCCCGTCACTGCTTCCTCAGACCCGACGCCGTCGCCTCCTCCCCCGTTCGCCGATACCGTCGCCAAACCACTGCTCACCTCCCTCTCTCAGATCTCCCTCCGCGCGAGACCACTTCCAAGCTCTCCGCCTCCAGCTCCTCCTCGAGCTCTGTTCGAAGTTTCGATCATCTCCTCCTCCCCATGCCGTTGAGCTCTACCATCCACCGCCCTCCGACCACCAGATTCTGACAGCCACAGACACTACCTCGACGCTGTCCCCCGCTGCTCCACTCGCCACCGCTGCCGCCGTCGTAGCCGTCCCCAACAGCCTCACCGTTCAGATCCGCTGATCCACCCATTTCAGACCCGTCGCCTCGTCATCATACCCCTTGGTCTCGTAGGCAAGATCCCTCTTGCTCAGAGCTGAATTTTATATCTTGTTAAGCTTTATCTGCATATTAGTTTGTGATATGATTATCTACGTGAGATTATTGATGAATAATATTAGATAAATAATAATAATATGATAAATAGTATTTTCAAAATAATTATGATAAATTATAAGAATTTATTTCGATAGCAGAATGATTTTTAGATAATCATATTAATTTTAAAGGAATTTATCTTGAAAAATAAATTATTTTAGAAAAAGGGATTATTTTGGCAAATAAATTAAATGAACCTATTTTGCAAAAGGATCATTTCAAGTAAATAAATTTATTATTCTAGAAGATTATTTTAGAATAATTTAATGATTCAAATTCTCAGATTTAATTACCTGATATGGCATGATATTATTGCACATGATTTATTATGTCTTGTTGCGATGGAGAACCGTTGATAGTTATGACTTAGTGGTCTCATGCGTTATGAAAAGACTTAGTGATATGTGTGAGTGTGTTGACTGAGTTTAGATGGTGAATCTGAGTTTCAATGAGGTTTATGGATGACTTAGAAAATACAAGAGAGTTGGGATGGGAAAGTCATGGTTCATGTGATCGGATAAGACTGTTGATATATCTTCCAGACTAGAACCAGTGAACCGTTTCGTACTGGGGTTAGTTTGTTGGGCCAAGTGAACCCTTTCACACTTGGTCAGTGAAATCGTTTCGTCACCCGAGTTTTGCTTGAGTTCGGACCAGGCCAAAATCGGATTGCGTGTAGTCCTCTCACCGAACCGTTTTGCGGGTTTTGATGCACGTAGGGGATTTGTAAACAGTCAATTATCCGGTGATATGAGCGTTGGCTCTGTGTGAGATGTGACCAGTAACCTGTTATAGAATGGCTAGTTACATGACCTCGTTTCTTGGCTAGGTATAATTTCTTGTGAGATGTAGGCCAGTTGTGTTTCTTTTTATACATAGATCAGGGTTAATATTTAATTATCTACAATTTGAGACATATGGTATATACATGAGGGTTTCCTTGTTTGGATTATTTTGCTCGACATACTACGTCTCAAGTTATAGATTTTTAAGTATTAATTCCATCTAGTTGTATGACCTTGTGACTTGGATGATTACTCTGATCGCTTGCTGCATGATCGACTTGTTACTTGGTTAATTTTGTTGGATTTTCAGTTGCACGTTTCTTTGTTATTTTATTATTGTATTGTTTTTCGCATTGGGTTTTCGTCCGTTCCTTCTTTTGTGGGGTCTTGCCGTGTGCCATACACGCTGACGTACACCTGTTTTCTCTTGTGTACGTCAGACTTAGAGAAAGAACAGGTCCAGGTGGGAGATCACCAGGAGCCAGAGGATTTTCAGCAGGAGTGCCTTGTAGACGGAGCAGAAGAGGAGTCGAAGCTTAGTTATTCCTTTCAGTTTATTTTCGTAGCATTTCCTTTTTCGCCTGATCATTGTATTTTATATTCTCCAGTATTTCATTCAGATAGTTTTGTATAAGAGCATGTTGACCCGAATATTATGTCTCGGATGTTATTCTATTTGTGATATGATATTTTTATTCTGAGTTTGTCTATTATATTCTTGCTGATTGTGATCGGGGACCTGTGACTTCGTATTGTATTTATTTCCAGATGCTTAGCGTATTGGATTGAGAAGTAAAGAAGAGAAAAAAATGATAGTGTATATTTCTTCTCAATCTAATACGTCGCGGGCTTGTTCACGTTCTGATTCTCGGGTATTTTGGGAAGCGGGGCGTAACAGGATTTAGTGGTGGCCTATGCAGGTCACGGTCCCGAGTTCCTACTAGTAAGAATATAATAGGCAATTTAGAAACATATCATATTTCATCCATGACACTATTTCTGAGCTCTTATTCTATTTTCTTGATAGATTTCATTTCGTCCCTATCTTATCACTCTTTTACTCCGGAGTTTTCTACGGTTCTTGTCCCATCGCTTCGCGATTACCCTCTCTTGTATAACTCCTCTACGATCGTTATTATATGTGTTATTATTTTTACAACTATATTTTCTTGATTTGACTTGTATATTATTTGATTGTATTAATTTTGCTTTATTTATTATATATTTTATGTATCACATACAGTGTTGTATTGTATGTTTTTATTTGTTTATAAATCTATTTTATCTTCCATAGTTTATGTTTTATGCATTATACATAATATTTATGTATATTACGCTGATTGTATTTATGTGATTTTTGACTATTTCACAATATACTGCTATGTCTAAATTGATTTTATATAGTAATTATTATTGTTGTTGAATCTTGTTTATCCCTTTTGCTTTTATATCTTTTATTTTTATACTTTAATTTTATTTGTGTTTCTTTGAGCCTAACTATGATTTTGTATTATTTACTTTGTTTTATATATAATAATTATTTTATATCGTTTCATTCTGCTATTGATTATTATTATGATTTGTCTCTGTTTGTTTGTCTATATGTATTGATATTTTTTATCTATGTTTATTTCTTAATGTTATTTCAATTGTGATTATGTATGCTCTGTATACCTTATTATAATCTTTATTGTCTTTCTGCCTGATTATTCTGCATTATTGTCTTATATCTTGTACTTTTATAGTGATATTATGTCATTCTCGTGTTTAGTATATTTCAGTCATTTTACGTTATCATTGTCTACTATTGTATATTATGTTATAAGTTTATTATCTAGCTTGTTTCATTACGTATAAAATAGTTCTATTTAGCATATTTCATTTCATTCTTTACTTCCAATTACATGTATTATCATTGTTTGATTTAATTTATCAATCATTTTATCTTTCTTAGTTTGTTTATGTTTTGTTACTTATTTTCTATATATAGTTCTTATTCATTTTAATACTTATTTTTTATTTTGTTTCTTGTTCAGGTTAGTCTGCTTCATTTATTTAGTCATAATAGTTATATAAAGTATGTGTTTTTGATAATTATTGATGTGATATACAACTATAATTATTTATTTTATTTTTGATATGACATACTACATATAATTCATTTCTTATATGTTGTTGTGTCATATCACCTTGTCCTTTCATGATTATCTGCCTTATATTATTTTGTATAACATATCTTTTTGGTTTTATGTTCAATTACCTTCTAATATTGCACTTGCATTGTGCTGTTTATTTTTACATAATTATATTGTTTGTCGTATTCTAATTTCTGTATATACAATTTGTAAATTCACAATATTTATGTAATGAATTATTTATCTGCTAAATTTTGTATACTGCATTACCTGATTATTTGATTGTATAATTGTTTTAATAATTATGTTTAGCTATTTATACTTGACTGTCTTTGTATCTTTCTATGTTTCAGACTACTTTTCATCATTCCATCAATTAAATATGTTTTCTTTTATTTATATATTTTGTATGTATTATTATTCTAATTTCTTTATGATTTCTTTTCCTATTATCTTTGATTTATACTTATTATTATATCATTTTATTTTGTTATATGATCCTGTTGATGTTTTTTTTCGCTCGTTTACTCATTTTTATTGATTTTATATCTTACATTGTGTTTTTAATAATCTTTAGTTTAAACCTGTATTGATTTTGTTTTTCATAATTAAATTTCTTTTTGTTTTGATTAACCGTTGTTATATCCGCCTGCTATTATATTTTGTTTAAACTGTTATGTATTTTAGATTTTTTGACTTTTCTTATTATGTTATTTATGTTTCTGTCTATTTCTATTGTATTTGACTTCTTTTTGTGTTTGCTTTAGATTTATTGTCCTTAATTGACTTTATTCTTACTTAATAAGTTTCTACTTTGTTTCTATGAATGCTTGTATATTATTTGTATGATTCACTCTATATGATTGTTTATTTATATTGTACCTATTTGTTTTGATTCTATATTATTGCTTACCTTATACTTTATACTGATTAGATAGTTTATATATTTAAAAGTATTGTATAACAAGTTCACACAGTTAAATATGTTTGTATCATAGTATTGGTTTGGACTTTGTTGCGAGTCTGAAATGCGATAGTGATATCTTACCTGTCACATCTTGTATCTTACCTTGTGTTGTTTTTGTTTTACATTCTCCTCTGTTTATGGATATCGTTCCATATCTCTATCATTGGATTCTTTCTATATTACTTTATTTTAATTCCGATGGCGGAATTTGCTTTAAGAGGGGTAGAATGTAATGATCGTGAATTTTGATACTAGTTAAAATAATTTTTTAGTATTTTTAAATATTTAATTATTATTTTAGAAGAGTATTTGTATTTTTCTTGAATTTTTATAATTTTCTATGATTTAAAGTCAAAGTTTTATATTTATTTAAATGATTTAAATATTTATAAATTTATTTAGTACAGTAAAAAAATTTTCTAGAATTAATTTGTTGTGTTATCGGTACTATTACGTATTATTTTAAATAATATATTGTATTATTAATATTATTACGTATTATTTCATATAATACATGGTATTATTAATTATGTATTTTTGGTATAATTTGTTATATTATTTCTACTATTACACATTTTCTATCATATTAGTATAACTGGTACGTTTTACTGTGTATATAATTATCCCATAATTATTTAATTTTAAATATAAGTAAATATATTTTTATTATTAATTATTCTCATTTAATTGTACAAAATGTGTGTATTTCGACTATTTTGTATCAACTGTTGTATTAGCCAAATATATGTGTTTTTATTTGTAGATAATTATTCTATAACTAGTTTAATTTTTAAATATCCGTATTTATTTATTTTAATTATTTTCGTTTCAAATACCTAACCAAAATCCTAATTAATATACAAATAAATCCTCTTCTCTCTCTATCTCACACAAACTCACGTTCTCTCAACTACTCCTCTCACGTTCTCCCACGTCCCCCCCTCTCTTCTCTCACGTACACCTCCCTCAACCCGTCACCATCATCTCTCTCTCTCCTTCATCATCTCTCCTTTCGTTCTCTCCCACTCGTAAAGAAACCCACAACATCAGCCCTCCTCCTCTCTCCACTTCATGCTCCCCGCCTTCACCTCCGATCGCTCCAAGACTCGACGCCGCCCAGACCATAACCATCGCGTCCACTCCTCACCAACCGACGCCGCTTCGCCGTTGCCAGCCCAAGATCGAGCTCCTCCTCCGACGTCGACTCCCCATCATCGCCCGTGCTCGCCCAGACACCCACGCCGCCACCCACCAACTCCACCACCAAGACCGTCTCCTCAGTCCCTGCTCGCCGTCGCAGAGCGCCCCTCACCGCTCGAATGTTGGAGTTATAATAATAAAGATAACTTAAAACTTGACTTTGTAGAGGAAAAGAGGGAAAGTTTAGTCCCACATAGGAAATGGAATAGGAAGAAAGGGTCTTTATAAGCCTTCCCTTTCTCTCCTATGCCTAGAAGAAAACAAAGGTTATGCTCCACACCACACACACGCGCGCCTGCCGGGCCGGGCTCGGGCTCGGGTCGAGTGGCGCGCGCACACGACCTGCGAACACGAATGCAGCTCCAGATTGAGGGGCCTTTAATCTGCTACATTTTTATTTTTGATTAATTAAAATGTAATATTTATTTTTGGATAATTAACATGTGATAAACGTTTTGTAACGTTAAGAGAATTAAACTTTGTAACGGTAAAGATTTATTAGTGTGATTAAAAACGTGATAAATATTTTATGAATTTATTACGTAACGGAAATGTTTTGATAACGGCTAAGTTTTATTAACGTGATTAAAACCGTGTTAATTACGGGGTTTATGTATAACGGCTGTTTAACACTATAAAATGACCAAAACCCGAATAGTTTTACACAGTGAAAAACAAATCAAACAGATCTCTTCTTTCCTTCTCTTTTCAAATAGTTTTCTGTTTACGCTGGTTCCCTGAAAGTGGAGAAGAATTCGCAAAGCCTTCTTGAAGCTCGTGCCGACGAGAAGGAGGTTGCCTGACCGAGGGTCGTTGTATCTCCGGGAGCTTTTGCCGCGTAGCCCTGTACGAGAGGGGGCAATTAGTTTCTTGGGACAGTGCTTGCACGCCTCGACCATCAGGCCGTATTTCTAACATCTATTTACTTTTCATTTGATATATTTCTTATATCTGCGTTATAATAGTGATTATCTGTTAAATTGCTTAAACTGATTTTCGTTATTGTCTAAACAGCTAATATTCCCAACACCGATTCCGTCGCTGAGTTTCCCCCGAGCTCTGCCTCCAGCCTCCATCTCCGAGCTCGCCCGACTAGTAGCCCACGTCGCCTGAGCACCTCCAGCTCCTCCCCTCGAACGAGATCTACCCCCGTTACTGCTTCCTCAGACCCAACACCGTCGTCTTCTCCCCCGTTCGCCGACGCCGTCGCCAAACCACTGCTCACCTCCTTCTCTCAAATCTCCCTCCGCGCGAGACCACTTCCAAGCTCTCCGCCTCCAGCTCCTCCTCGAGCTGTGTTTGAAGTTCCGATCATCTCCTCCTCCCCACGCCATTGAGCTCTACCGTCCACCGCCCTCCGACCGCCAGATTCTGACAGCCACAGACACTACCTCGACGCTGTCCCCCGCTACTCCACTCGCCGCCGTTGCCGCTGTCGTAGCCGTCCCCAACAGCCGCACCGTTCAGATCCGTTGATCCACCCATTTCAGACCCGTCGCCTCGTCATCAGACCCCTTGGTCTCGTAGGCAAGATCCCTCTTGCTCAGAGCTGAATTTTATATTTTGTTAAGATTTATCTACATATTAGTTTGTGATGTGATTATCTGCGTGGGATTATTGATGAATAATATTAGATAAATAATAATAATATGATAAATAGTATTTTCAAAATAATTATGATAAATTATAAGAATTTATTTCGACAGCAGAATCATTTTTAGATAACTATATTAATTTTAAAGGAATTTATCTTGAAAAAGAAATTATTTTAGAAAAAGGGATTATTTTTGGCAAATAAATTAAAGGAACCTATTTTGCAAAAGGATCATTTCAAGTAAATAAATTTATTATTCTAGAAGATTATTTTAGAATAATTTAATGATTCAAATTCTCAGATTTAATTACCTGATATGGCATGATATTATTGCACATGATTTATTATGTCTTGTTGCGATGGAGAACCGTTGATAGTTATGACTTAGTGGTCTCGTACGTTATGAAAAGACTTAGTGACATGTGTGAGTGTGTTGACTGAGTTTAGGTGGTGAATCTGAGTTTCAATGAGGTTTGTGGATGACTTAGAAAATACAAGAGAGTTGGGATGGGAAAGTCATGGTTCATGTGATCGGATAAGACTGTTGATATATCTTCCAGACTAGAACCAGTGAACCGTTTCGCACTGGGGTTAGTTTGTTGGGCCAAGTGAACCGTTTCGCACTTGGTCAGTGAAATCGTTTCATCACCCGAGTTTTGCTTGAGTTCGGACCAGGCCAAAATCGGATTGCGTGTAGTCCTCTCACCAAACCGTTTTGCGGGTTTGGATGCACGTAGGGGATTTGTGAACAGTCAATTATCCGGTGATATGAGCGTTGGCTCTGTGTGAGATGTGACCAGTGACCTGTTATAGAATGGCTAGTTACATGACCTCGTTTCTTAGCAAGGTATAATTTCTTGTGAGATGTAGGCCAGTTGTGTTTCTTTTCATACATAGATCAGGGTTAATATTTAATTATCTACAATTTGAGACATATAGTATATACATGAGAGTTTTCTTGTTTGGATTATTTCGCTCGACGTACTACGTCTTGAGTTGTAGATTTTTAAGTATTAATTCCATCTAGTTGTATGACCTTGTGACTTGGATGATTACTCTGATCGCTTGCTGCATGATCGACTTGTTACTTGGTTAATTTAGTTGGATTTTCAGTTGCACGTTTCTTTGTTATTTTTATTATTGTATCGTTTTTCGCATTGGGTTTTTGTCCGTTCCTTCTTTTGTGGGGTCTTGCCGTGTGCTATACACGCTAACGTACACTTGTTTTCTCTGGTGTACGTCAGACTTAGAGAAAGAACAGGTCCGGGTGGGAGATCGCCAGGAGCCAGAGGATTTTCAACAGGAGTGCCTTGTAGACGGAGCAGAAGAAGGAGTCGAAGCTTAGTTATTCTTTTCAGTTTATTTTCGTAGCATTTCCTTTTTCGCCTGATCATTGTATTTTATATTCTCCAGTATTTTATTCAGATAGTTTTGTATAAGAGCATGTTGACCCGAATATTATGTCTCGTATGTTATCCTATTTATGTTATGATATTTTTATTCTGAGTTTGTCTATTATATTCTTGCTGATTGTGATCGGGGACCTGTGACTTCGCATTGTATTTATTTCTAGACGCTCAGCATATTGGATTAAGAAGAAAAGAAGAGAAAAAAATAATAGTGTATATTTCTTCTCAATCTAATACGTCGCGGGCTTGTTCACGTTCCGAATCTCGGGTATTTTGGGAAGCGAGGCGTGACAATTGGTCACAAGAGTAAAGAGTCCAAACTGTGGTAGGAGGTCGCAGTCTAGAGGGGGCACATCTTAGAGTTCGTAAGAATTAATGTGTCTTTTGTAAAGAGGATGGACATTAGAAAGCCGAATGCCCAAAGTTGGTTAATCTAGCCGTGAAGAATAAGGGGGAAATCTATTCAAGCTTCAGAGGTGAATGTTATCAAAGCTAGTGGTAATAATTCAGATTCGGATTCTTCGGGCTACTCGTTATCTGCACTACGGTCAGTTTGTGTTACTGACTCTACAAAGTGGATGTTGGATTAAGGTGCTTCTTACCATATTTGTCCTAGGAGGGATTGGTTCTCCAGCTTTCAGGAGTTGGAAAGAGGTGAGGTCGTGCTCATGGGTAATGATCATGAATGTCCTATTGGTAGTATCGGTACCGTTCGGATAAGGATGAGTTATAGAGTGATTCGGGAGTTGGTTGGAGTGAGGTTCGTTCCTCAGTTGAAGAAGAACATCATTTCACTTGGAGTTTTGGAGGCAGCAGGCTATATGGTGATCTTGGTCGATTCACATTGGGGTCCATGATTGTGATAAAGGGCTTCAGGAGGAATAATTTATATTATTTGATTAGGAGTACGGTGTTTGATAGAGAGCTGACGACTTCTTTAGATTTTGATAGACTGTGGTATTTGTTGAGGCTGGGTTATTTGATTGGTTATGCCATGCATAGTTTGTTGAGGAGTGCTTTGACCTGCATATTGAAATCCTTTGAGTACATTGGCATGAGAAAGAAGACCAAGATGGAGTTTGCACTTCTATCCATCGATCGATGGGTCTTTTAGGTGGTGTTCAGTCAGGTATTTGGGGGCCTTCCTAGGAGGCATCATTGGAAGGTAATCGATATTCAATTTCTGTAGTTAGAGATTGTTCTAGGCATTGGTGGGTTGCAACCAGGTCTTGTTGGTATGAAGTCCTAGAAGTCAACAACAATTGGAAGAAGTATATTGGCAGAAAGGTAACCCGTCATTCTAGCTTTGGTAGGGGTTCTTTCTTGTATTTGTACCGAGCTCATAGCAGTTTGAGACACTTCATTGATGTGGAGACATTGGGGCGACGAGATGAGATGACAGTTTTGATGGGTTGTTCCTTACTGGAGGGGGATCGATATTGTTTGTCGAGCATTGGTTTTGGTTTTGGAGCTTCGACATATTTGGGTCATCTTGGTCATAGGTTGCCGACTGTTGCGTGTGGAGATTTTGGATGTGGTGGAGCTGATTCAGATTTTGGGTTACGTCGGGTATTTGGTTGCCCAGCATTTGGCCACATCGAGGATGTAAGATTTGATCTGATTGCACGTTTGGGATTTAGAGATTTGTTTGATTATCAGTTAAGAGCTTTTAATTTTGTTCTGAGCAGGTATGTCACATTTGACTCTCGGTAGGTGGAGAGTGTTGATCAGATCATTAGGATATCTCAGCGGGTGGAGGGTGATTCTACTTCACATTAGGTGGAGATTACTCCACATACTTCAGATCATACTGTATCGTTTGAGATTCTAGCTGAGGTGACACAGTTTGGAGATCATTTGGATTTGGGTGCAGATGATGAGTTGGTTTTGGATTTGAGTGTAGCTAGTGGACATGTTTTGGATACGGCCATTAGTTCACCTCAGGTGAAGGTGTTTGATTTGTTTTAGTTTTGGGCCATTGGGAGCGCTATCAGTTGCAAATCCATTAGTGATATTGGTGAAGAGTTGTAAACTTTTCTATTTGATTGAGAGCCTTTGGAGGCCGTTTGAGTGAACTACATGAAGGCTTGATTCCTTGGGCAAGAGGATACATAGACAGTCATTTATGATACAGCAGGTTTGATGAGTTGATATTGACATTTGGAGTTTGTTCGCATTCTCGTTTGGGTTCTCGACTTGTTGTGGATTGAGTTCGTTGTCGTGGATTTGTTTCACTTCGTACTGGACACAACAAGTGAGACATTTGGTTGGTATTGGTGTCAGCTCAGTTTTGAAAAAACTTCGCCGAGGTGGAGAATTGTTGGATAGCAGGTTCCTAATATGTTTCCTAATTTGTTTTGGTAACATGTTATTAGGATTCCTAATCTGTTTTGGTAACATGATTCCAAATCTGTTTTGGTAACATCTGCAGACATGTTTCTTAGTGATGTTGTTTTTGTCATGCTGCTATGGGACAAACATACAATTTATTTAAAAAGAACAAATTAATAAAGTTCTATTAAATTGTTGATAATCTTATGTATAGTTTGTGGGATATTCTTTCACAAACTAAAGTTGATTTTATTTCTTATACAATTTGAACTTGAAGGTTGATTTTATGATGTTTTGAAGTAATAATGATTACTGAATGACTTAAGAGTAGCCATAACATCTTATGTCATAAGGATAGTCAAATAAAGATTAACACACATCATCAAGTTTTAATGACATCTAAGTTGCGGTTAATTCAAAGAAATAGTGACTTGGCCCCATAGGGAATTTGTTTTTGCTTTGAGTTAATTGGAATAAGATATTAAAAGTAACATTAAGAGATAATTTTTTCTAGGCCCATAGGTATGGAATGATTTATTTTTTAATATTAATATTTTATTAGTCTTATTAACAAAAGTAAGAATAAATACATGCTTGATGCTACCTTTTCCTATAGGAAGGTTTGAATTTATTTTAGATCTATTCTAAACTGAATTTAGTTGTTTAGAACTCAAGTTTTATTTTATAGGACTAAAGTCTAAATTCCTTAATTATTGTAGCTATTTCTACTGCTTATGCTCTTCCAATACTTTGGGATGATAACTTTGATAATTGGAAAGAAAAAATCCTTCAATCATTAGGGTGCATGGATTTGGACTCGGCGCTTCGTGTGGATCAACCACCTGATCCTACGGAGAAAAATACACCACATGAGAAATAAATGTATAAATGGTAGGAAAGATCAAACTGATTGAATTTGATGCATATTAATTCTCATGTCAATAAGAGCATCTGATGCCTAATTCTAGATTGCCCTAAGGCCCAAGACTACTTGAAAACCATTGAGGAACAATTTGTTAGTCCGGATAAAGCTTTAGCCAACACCTTGATGAAGAGGCTTTCAAGTAAAACATTCAACCACTCTAAGAGCGTGCGTGAGCAGATTATGGAAATGAGGGACATCGCTGCTCAACTCAAGTGCATTGAGATAGAAATTTCTGAATCATTTCTAATGCATTTCATTTTGAATTCCCTCCCTTCTGAATATGGGTCATTTAAAATTTCTCACAATATACAAAAGGAAAAATGGTATGTGAATGAATTGTTGACCATGAAGCCTGAAAGTGCTCATTTGGCTACTTATAATAAAGGAATCATTGGGAAGAACAATCATGCTCAACAAGGAAAGAAGAAATAAAATGTGCCAATGAAGAAATATGACGATAAGGATAAATGCTTCTTTCGCAAAAAGACTAGGCATATGAAGGAAGATTGTATTAAGTACATGAAATGGCTCATAAAGAAATGTAATTTCATCTCTTTTGTGTGTCATGAATCCTTTTTTGTTGAATTTCCAAATAATTCATGATGGGATTGATTCTGGTTCTACAATCTATATTGTCATTACCATGCATGACTTTCTCAAACTAAGGAAGCAGAAGGGAAATGAACAGTGCATTGTAGACGGTAAAAATTATCGCGGCGAATTGGTACATGAATCCGCCCACGAATCGGAACCACCCACTTGGGTGAAGGACGGACCGCGACCACGGAATGGGCTCGCTGACACACGGGCCCCATATGCGCCCTCATGCGCCAAGTTATGTAGACTCACTGGTAAAGTGAATTCGCCCTCATAAGCCCAAGGTTATCCGGATCCGCCTGCATGGGTCCAAATTCGCCCACGCAAGTCGAGAGCCGGGTTCTCGGGGACAAACCTTCCCTACTTTCCGTGATGTGAGGGGAGGGAGCATAGTGCTCCAGGCCCGTCAGATGGCCGCCCACGATACGAGTTAGCGGACAGGCGCCTGAGCAGCCTGCACGCTCATAAATGCGGTTCACCTCGCCCGTCAGAGTCAAGAGCTGAATCCACTGGCATTCGGCAAGCTGTCCAAACCCACTCGAGTACTAGGCACCCACTCTCCCGCTTCTATTGAGGCGTAGGGAGGGGGCACAGTGCTCCAGGCCCGTCAGATGGTCATCCATAGTACAAGTGAGCAGACAGGCGCCAGAGCAGCCTGCACCCTTATAAATGCAGCTTACCTCACTTGTCCAAGCGAAGGGTGAGAACTGCCGGCGCTCGATGAGTTGGCCAGATCCGCTCGAGTATCTGACAGTCGCTGTCACACATACGAGGAGGGGCTTTCCCACTCCTGCGTGACGTGATGTAAAACACAACTCCTCGACTGACCGCTCATGGTACAGGTGAACAGCAGGATATCTCTGAACAATATATGGTCACATCCCATAATTCAAGGAGCAGCCAAGCTGTCTCCCTTCCATTTATAAGCCTCTCCCAGCAACCTTTGGAAAGGGTGGAAAAGAGGTCGAAAACTTTGGTAGAAAAGGATCGACGACAAGCTCTCTGCATAATTTTTACATTGTAGCACCATCCCCTAGTTCTGAGCCCCGATCGCCGGCGAACTAGAAGATTCG
>BQKN01066491.1:847464-863019 GCA_022839385.1 Asparagus kiusianus
ACAATGGAATCAGTAATGAAGAGAGCAACGAATTTTCCCGCGAACAAATCCAAGAAAAGGTGCACATCATGCTAATTAGGAAGTAATTCACCAATATTACATCCAGAGGTGGGATTTAAGGGAGGAACAAGTAGTGATGGAGAGGGCTGATGCACCTGACCTAGGTGTGTACCTGCAGTGGTATTGGGGGATTACTCACCGGTGGATATTTTAGGAAAACAAAGCCCCGAATGAGTACATACCAAGAGGCCCAGTCGAGAGAGAGTTGGTAAGTGTATAAGAAAAATATACAATTATTTTCTGAGTTTTATTTTCTCACCATCCACTTGATAATAATTTTCTTTCGATTTTTATTTTATAGGTACAAGAGCTCGAAGAGCTTTCTACTATGTCACATGACGCATTGCGCACAACTACCGAGTAGGAGCCGAGGAACACGTTCCTTCGAATGATAAAAAAGATATGGTCGGCTCTTTAGAGGACGCGTAATGCAAGCCGCGATGGACGGGAGGAGCGACCAATTGAGTACGGGCGGCGACGTCGATGAGGACACACGGGGGCGGGATCAAGCCGTGCATATGATGAAGCTGGCGGCTCACAGCAGGCTCAGGCCGGATGTTCACAGGCGGTTCGAGTCGACGCGGATGTCATGCGCTCCCAACTTCACACACAACCGAACGAGGAACTTATCCGAGCTCACGTCGAAGGTGAACGGGGAAGGGGGAGAGGAAGAAGAGGGAGAGGGAGAGGGAGAGGGAGGGGGAAGGGCGTTGTTGATATTTGTTAAGTTTCGATGGACTTGATAGGATGTTTGCGTTTGAGTTGCAATTTGGACTTGATATGTTGTTTGTGTTGCGATGGATTTGATATAATGTTAAGTTTGCGAATATGAATTGTACGTATGATATTTGTGTTTGTGATTGCATTGTGGATTGATAACATGAGTATGATTGTATTTTAGCATGTGTTATTTGTAGGGGTGTCCATTTGACCCGCTGGCCCGGACCCGGCCCGGCCACGGCCCGGAAGACCGGGCCAGGCCGGGTTCCGGGCCCGGGTCCGGGCCCCTCCTTCGGCGCCCGGCCCGGTACAGTCCGTGGCCGGGCACATACCGGGCCGGGCAGCCCGGGCCCGGAGCCCCGCCCGGGCGGGCAACGGTCACCAAGGGTGACCGTTGCCGGGATCATGCCGGGCCGGGCCGGCCCGGCCCGGCCAAAACGGGCAGATTTGCCCTTTTGTCCATTTACCCCCATAAACGGTCAAAAAACGGCTATTTTGTGAGGTTATTTTGGTCATTTGCCCCCTAGGCTGGTTCTATAAATAGAGGGGGGTTTTCATTTGTTTTCTTCACACCAAAAACTCATCTCTTCTCTCTTATACTCTTATACTCTCTCTTATACTCTTATACTCTCTTATTTATACTTTCTAATCCTTTCATCAAATGGCTTCCGGATCTAATTATGAAGAGTAAAATATATCTGCTGATCCTGAAATGAGTCCTCCTACTATGAGTCCTCCTACTATGAGTCCTCCTACCGAAGTTAATCCCGAATCCGGTGGTGACGAATCTGCACCACGAGCTCCTAAACGGCCAAGATCCGATGTGTGGAATTTTTACGAGAAGATCGACGTCACCAAGGATGAACACGGTAGGATCCTCACCCAGAAGGCTAAGTGTGCTTTGTGTGGGAAGATTTTTCAAGCTCATCATAAGAGCGGCACCAACCACCTCAAACGCCATTTAGATAAACACAACAAAGGCCAGACTCCTCAAGGTGATATCCGACAATCCATGATTTCTCAATCCTCCTCTTCTGGTAGTCTCGGTAGTTGGAACTATGACGCTGCCAGAGCCAGGAAATGCGTAATCAGGTTTATCATTCTTAAAAACCTTCCTTTTAAATTAGTAGAAGATGATGAATTTGAAGATATGTTTAGAGATGGTTTTTATCCTGCATTTAAAAAATTTTCTCGTCAAACCTGCCAACGTGATATTTTAAAATATGATCAGTAGGAACAAGAAAAAATAATTTCTTATTTAAAAAATTTAAACTATAAATTTTTTTTAACTTCTGATATTTGGACATCTAGAGCACAAACTGGATATTTATGTATCACAGCACACTGGATTGATGAAAATTGGCAAATGTTTAAAAGAGTTGTTTCTTTTATTGCAATAGAAGAGTCACATACTGGTGCTAATGTTTCAAATTTAATAATTGAAGAACTTATGAAATTAGAAATTTCAGAAAGAATATTTTCTCTTTCACTAGATAATGCAAGTAATAACAATGTAGCTGTTGAATTTATCAGATCAGCTTTATCATTGCCATGTCATGGTGATCTTTTTCATATTAGGTGCATCTGTCATATTTTAAATTTAATTGTTCAAAGTGCATTTACTGAAATTAAACCCATGATAGAAAAGGTTAGAACAGTTGCTTACATGCATAGTGCTTCTAAACAAAGACTTAGAAGATGGAAACAATTTTGTAAAAGAAAAAATGTAAAGCCTAGACTAATTCCAAAAGATGTTGACCATAGGTGGAATTCCACATATGCAATGTTAAGTGTAGCAATAGAATATAAAGACATTATAACTGATTTTATAAACTATTATGCTTCTAGTTCTAGTTCTGGTAGCACTTATGGAATAACTGAAGATGAATGGACAGTTATATGTAATTTAAATGAAATGTTACAAGTTTTTTATGATGCTACAATGCTATTATCTGGCTGTTATTATCCAACCATTACTTTAGCTGCTTTACAAATTTTAAATATTCAAAAAAATTTTGGGAAGTATCGTATGGATGCTACTTTTGGACCTATGATTTTTGAAATGGAGAGCAAATTTAATAAGTACTTTAGGCCTATTCCTCATATTTTTGGTTTGGGGGTTCTTATTGATCCATGCTTGAAGGATATTGGCCTTCGAAGTTTGTTACAATCTTTGTATGGTAATCAGGTTATAGACTTAGATGATGGAACCACCCTTACTGCTACTACTCATCATTTAGTTATTAGAAATTATTTTCAAACATTATATGATGAGTATGCAGCTAGACATGGTGTATCTACACAACAGTCAACAGCTTCGGTTTCTTCGAGCTCATCCAGAGGTAAAAGTGTAAGTTTTGATAGGTATGCAATGGTAGCTGAGCTAACTGGTGGATCTGGACTTGGATCGTCATCATCGGAGGTTTCTGAAATAGATGAATATTTTTCTGCTTCTTTAGTTAGATGTCAAGGAAATGCTTTAGATATTTTACAATGGTGGAAAGTATATGGATCAGTTTCATATCCTATACTTTCCACCATGGTTCGTGACTTACTAACAGTGCAGGTTTCGACGGTAGCTTCGGAATCCGCCTTCAGCACAGCAGGTCGTTTGATAGAAGATCACAGGACATGCTTGGATCCGTATACTGTACAAACGGTGATGTGCCTACAAGATTGGTGGAGGTACGAGAAGCGAACGCAAGGCATCGATCGGATGGCTGGAATTGAAGATAAATTTGAAGAATTGGGACTAGCAGATAGATATAATGAATAGATTGTAGTTTTTATATTTTAGCTTAAAATTTGTAAAGAATTATTTTGGAAATAATTGCAAATGATAGTGATATAGGTGAGTAGGTGCCAACCTAGTTGGGATTTACTTATCTATTGTGATGCGATTAATTCCAAAATAAATTTGTACTTGTAATTTGTAACTGATTTATCAATTATTAATAAAGAATTTGTTTTTATCATTTCTTATTTGTAATTTATATCATTTTAAGTAATTAATAAAATTATTGTTTTTATTATTTTTCTTGTTTTTTTTATAATTTATAATTTTAAAAAATTTTGAAAACAATTTAAAAAAATAAAAAAAAATAAAAAAAAAAGAAAAAGTCCGGGCCAGCCCGGAACCCGGCCCGGACCCGGCCCGGGGTACCCGGGTCCGGGTCCCGATTTTGCTTGGCCCGGGCCCGGATTTCCGGGCCGGGCCGGGCCGGCCCGGCCCGGATGGACATGCCTAGTTATTTGTGATTACATTTTGTACTACAGGAAGTATGAGTTTCCAGATGAATGTGGGCTGGAAGGAGGTCTGCAAAATGGTCGGGGTTGGGAACCCCGACCAATTAGTTAAGTGTTTCATAGCAGATGGACTAAATAGTCGGGGTTGCCAACCCCGACTATTTACGAGGCCGTTAAAAAAATAATCGACCCGCTTTCTCGCCACGGCGCTGACGTGATGAGAAACCAGGTGGATTCCGCTAAATACAACTCAACAAGGTCGAATTCGGTAATAAAAAGTTAAAACGGGTCTATAGTGAAAATTTCCTCCTTCAAAATAACGTGTTTAAAAAGATGCCATACTCACACGTCAAATGGTCAACGATTTTTTTTTAAAACCCATAAAACCCATATATGCATGTGTAAGAAATCTTTAAAAAAGAATTTCTTAAGCATATTCATCTTTGAACGAGTGTTATAAATCACCCTTTGATTCTCGTGCATGCACTTGCGAGTTCTAAAATGTCTCTTAACAAACATCTGGCGATTGATAACATTATATGATAGTTTGTGTTTGTTTCAATTTGGATATCTTTGTATTTATCCTGATGATCAATTGAATGCATATTTTGCATATACAGAAAAAAGCTCTTGCAATGTGCGCATACGGCCTAGATATAAACGAGAACTTGGATATACGTGCAACACACGTGCACAATAGTAGTTTACCAAAACTGCACTTGAGCCTTAGTCCTCCTGGTTTGGATCCTCAATTGGATCCCATGGATTCATAGTTGATTCACAGGCGGGTCTTGTAACATCCGACCCGAAATCGACCCGTTCCGGCGTTCCGTTCTCCCTAAAGGGCTCCCAAAGTACTGATCAATATCTCAGACCGAGAGGAGTTCATCATTGTAAGTCTATATTTTAAAATAAAGTTCTCTCGAGATTGTTGTCCTTTTTTATTTGTTGCTGCCATTAAGGAACAATGGTCTTACTCGCAAAATTTTTCGAGTATCAAGGAATGTATTCCAGTCACCTGCTGCATTGCTTAGATGTAGAAATTACTTTGTGAGTACAATAATTCTTGAACAGTTCTGTTGTAGTTCCCCCTCATCAAATCTGGTTCTGTAGATACATATTGGAACCGCCAGCAAGAAAAATTGAAGGCTATCTTGGATCTCTAGAGTGCCTAAATACAATTATGAGATGCTTAGCTATTACTGATGGAAAGTAGGATTGATTTTTTCCCCACCTGTTTATTAGCATACATCATTATGTACACGCTTCAATTCCCTCCTCTATGTTTAGTTCACCTGCAAAAAATTGAAGTAGATAAATGCAAATTGGAACCTACAGCAAGCAAAATGTAGGGTTATCTTCGATCCAAAGAATGGCCAAATATTTTGATAAGCCACATCGCTATTACTGATGAAACTAGGAGTTAATGTTTGATCCGCCAAAGTTTCTCTTTCGTAATTTTTTTTATATACAAAGGCTGTTTGGTCATTCTTTTTGCAGCTGTTGCAAACTGATGAGTTTGGGCACCTAAAACAAGCTTATGACTTGCTATATGAAATCTTTTGCAGTAATAGTACAAGAATATATTTGTATTTAATCCTTAAATTTTTTTCATATATCTCAATTTATTTGCTAAAATAGAAATGTATAGTTATGTTATTGTGCTCACTGTACATGGTTGATTTTTATTTTTTTAACTTATTATATGCGACGTGTATATGTTGCTGGTGATTATTGCAGATTGCAGCTTTGATTATTATTCTTAGCCATATGAGTACCCCCCACCTCAGGCGTACCCGCCGCCGCCTCAGCCCCACCTTCCGAAGCATACTTCTTCTGCATCGATGCATCGAGGCCGGGGCCGAGGTTAGATAGGAGGTATTCGCAGATTCCCAATAACTACTGATCCCTCAAACAAGTATATCCTCTGATTGCTCATAGGTATAGTTTTTGTTGTATTTATAAAGATATCATCAAATTTTATACTAACTTCGCACTTAATTCATGATAAATCATGTTAATTATAGTTTTATTGTAGGGATGAGCAAACTATGATCGGTCATTGTCGTCGAGAAAATCAAGGTGCAATCACATATTACAAAATCAATATGATATCTCTTGATCATTATTTATGACTCTTTTTTCTTTGTCCTTCTGAGTTAAGCTCAATTAAGTTGTTATAATGTCCACAAGTATGTTTAAGATAAATTTATCGTGACAAAACAAAAAAATGAGATGAAGAAAAACTACACACAAAAAAAATTATAAGGATGCCGTGCTTAGCACGGGTTAAATACTAGTTTTGCATATACAGAAAAAAACTCTTGCAATGTGCGCATACGGCCTAGATATAAACGAGAACTTGGATATACGTGCAACACACGTGCACAATAGTAGTTTACCAAAACTGCACTTGAGCCTTAGTCCTCCTGGTTTGGATCCTCAATTGGATCCCATGGATTCATAGTTGATTCACAGGCGGGTCTTGTAACATCCGACCCGAAATCGACCCGTTCCGGCGTTCCGTTCTCCCTAAAGGGCTCCCAGAAGCCCCCCCGACTGTTTTCTTGAGACCCAAGAGAATCGAAATTATACATAGGAGAAAAAAAAAAAAAAGGAAACCCAAACTCCATCACCCATCTCCTTCTTCAACCTTCATCAATGGCGGGTCGCAACTGGATGTACGAGAACAACGGCGGGTAAATCTCCATCTCATCACCATCATCTTCTCCTTCTTTCCCTGAAGTTTGAGATTTTTAGCCCTAATTTCTTCCCCCCTTTTTTCGATTTTCAGTACTTGTGTTGCGATCGCTGGATTGGATTACTGCGTGGTGGCGGCCGATACGAGGTTGTCGGTTGGATACAGCATTTACACCCGTGATTACTCGAAGATCTGCCAACTGTGAGGATCTTCTCTTCACTTGCTCTTGTTCTATTGTTTGCCCTAGGGTGAAATTTCTGTAGTATGAAATCTAGAGTTTTGGATGTTTTGATTAGTTTTTGATGATGGTGGATTAGGGTTAGGGCTTAGGAGTTAGGGGAGTGCTTTGTGCTCTGATGTTTGTTTCGCTGTGTTCTGATCCTAATGTTGTCAAAATTGTAGTTTGAACCTAGTTTGTGTGGAAATTTGATATCTTTAGTCAGAAAGTGGCTGCACTCAAAAGTGTAGGTGGCAGCCGACACGAGGCTGTCCGATGCGCATGTTGTTTACGTTCGTGATTACTCGAAGATCTGCCAGCTGTGAGGATGTTTTGTCATCTAGCAATTGTTATATTGCTTGCCCTAGAAATTTTGGTAGAATGAAATTTAGGGCTTTGGTTGCGATTTTGGTTGTTTTGGTTAGTTTCTTGGTGATGGTAAGTTAGGATTAGGACTTAGGGGAATGCTTTGTGATCTGATGTTTATTACACTGTGTTTTGATATTAACATTGTCAAAATCATTCTTTTAAAAAATTTCATATGCACTAGGATAAATTTATTTTGGTTCTATTATTAGCCTGGAAATTTTGCTAGATAGAAACGTAGGGTTTTGGTTAGGCTATTTGGTTGTATTGATTGGGTTTTACTAACGTGGATTAGAGTTAGGACTTGAGGGAATGCATTTTTCTTTTTATCTTTTTTTTAGTGTGTTTTAATGTTTAAGATCAAAACTGCATTTTGAAAAAGATATAATCATGTGGATATTTGATATCTTAGTAAGGAAATAGGCAATTTAACCATAGGTGTATCAGGTTTTTACATTGACAAGAGGGTTAAAAATAATTTGGGGTCATTCAAGGAGCAGATACAATGTTCACTTTTTGTTATGGATTTAGGACTGTCACATTACCGAACTGGATAGTTCAGAGTTTTTGCTACTGACTGTCTTTGCTATGTGTTATATAGCACAAATGTATTGTACAGAATTTCTTTGTGAAGAAGAAACAAGCGCTCGCAAAGTTTTTTATTTCTTGGAGCCATTCCTTTGTCCTTTAGAATCACCATTATCTCGATTTCAAGATTGGTGTTTTCTTTGCAAAGGCTTCGCCAAAAAACGTTGACAAGGTTGAGATCTTTATATCAAGTTGACGTCTAGAACAATATCAACCTGAAGTCTAGAACACATTCTCTTGAGTTTGATTAATTCAGAGAACAAGATAATGTAAAGTTCCTATTGGTTTTGGGCAGATTGAAACCTGGCTCTGATGCATATCCAAAATCAATTAAAGTCCCTAGTTTAGGGGAATATGCCCTTGTGTTTTTTGTCCCTATGTTTTCTCTGAGTAGTTTTCTTCACTTCATTTTTGAACTTGCTGTTATAATTTAAAATGACTGATTTTGTGGGTTATCTTATTATAAAAACTTGCAAGATATAGACAATTTCCTTTCCAATTATATGGTTTACGTCCTGTAAGTTGTGCATATGCTGTTTGGTGTTGGTTTTGTGTCTAGTGATAACAGAGAGTTTAATTTAGTGATATCTGCGTGATTACTCTAATCCTGATTGGACAAAAAATCGTCCATATTAACTTGTACTACTTTTAGATTCTATGTTCTGACTTGTAAATGTATAATGAAATATAAGCATGCACATGGCTAAAGTGACCAATTATCTTGTAACGCCCCTCAGGGAGGTACATAAAAATTTGGACATGACCTATCTGTAATAAGAATGGCTGACCTGCTAAATCTTTATGCATATCACAATATAGATATACTAAAAGGTGAAAAATAAAATAGTGGAGATGTATATGCAATACTCAGGATCACAAGGTTGACAGCAGAGTCCATAGAATCAAGGTTTTAAATGTCGGATGTCGGGTTCATGTCGGATGGCTGAAATCCATGTCGGATAGCGGAAATCGGGAATATATCGGGGGATATTGACTAAATATCGGATTGTCATATCGGGTAGTGCGCATATGTATAATATCATGTTCTAAATGTAATCTAAGCATTCAGAAATTCAATATAAGCATACTTTATAAATTCTGTAGACTAAACATATAAAAAAGTAAATATATGGATTTAGGTTCATAAATTTTTTCTATCGGGTTCATAAAGAAACCCTTAAACATGAGAACGGGTCAAACGGATTTGAGTATTTATCACTAAACCCAAACCCGATAACAAAAAACAAATCTTAAAAAAAGTAACATATCGATCGATTTTTCAAAGCTAAAAAATGATATGCCCGATATGACCCTGATATTTCCGATTTGGTTCTGAAAACCGATATGCGAGTTGAAAACGTCCATGTCGTGTCGGTCAAGCCCTCAAACCGATATGTCGGCCGACATGTCCGACATGTCGACCGACATTTAAAACCTTGCATAGAATACCAGAATAGAAGAAAACTAAATGAGACAACAAAATATTACAATAATAGTAGTAGCTACAAACATTAGTACATGTTTGATAACTCAAAAGTACTACAAAAGTGAATATAAATTAACTCCTACTAAGATTTTTCTCTTAGAACGAATCTTCAATTTCAGAGTCTGCAATCCCTTTATCCTTGCTGATGGTATGACCTGCGAATTGATATAGAAACAATAGGGGTGAACTTAAGACCTAGTAGGTAACCATAAAAATCTTAGGTACAACATAAAGGGATGAATGAAAATTATAGGCATAGATATTCGAACTTGAACAAATGGATCTCAACATTAAGTTGCCATATTTATATGTAAATATGATCATTGATCGAAATGAAATAATATGTAAATATGAATAATCAAGGTCTTATATTCAGGATTCCACTCCTCAATCATGTGTCTTTATACACCCACTGGTGAGCGTCCTCACATAGGGCATTGTTCTCATCAGGGCTCATTACTATTACCACCCACCGGTGAAGCTTATTTCACATAGGGCATAATCCATGAATATAGACTATCAATCATCAATAAAGAGATGAATACTATCATTATCAATAGTCAAATCATCGAAGCAAGTTGAATTGTTGCAATATAATCATTCAAGGATATCGAAGGTATAAAATTGAAATAAACATTAGGATAATAATGGTTAAGCAATTAACAAAGAGCCCACGAATATAGTGAATCAAATAGGAATATTACGAAAGTGATAAGATATACAATTTAGCGTGGGAAATCAACTCGCAGAAATTTCAAGAAGTAATCAATCAAACTCTCAAACACTTGAGAGGAGACAACAAAATGTTACCCTACCGATTATGTCAGGATCCTCTCGGCCGACGAATAAATCCAAAATTCCCTGTCCTATATACACATACATGTATACTTACATGAGATTCTAAACACTATATCTTTTATAAATTTTTAACTTAAAACTTATATCATGGTATAAGGTACACTTTAGATGATTACATCCAATATTTCTAATATGCACAGCGGCACAAGTAATTCCATTATGAGGCCAACGAATGATTACATCCAATATTTCTAATATGTACATGTAGTAGTTTTAGGTGAGGGATGATATAACAATTGATGTCCAAAATATATGAAACTAGTTCCAAATAATTCCATTATGAGTCTAATTTCATAATATAAAAATTTTACATCAATGCATGGTGTATAGTAAGAGTTATGCTCTCAGCAAACTACACCTATCAAAATTGAAGCAGAAAAACAGAGATTACTATCTAGAATGAATAATTTATTTCGGGTACTTAACACTATACAAATGAGTTTATATTTGGTATATAAGTAATATGATGGATTAGATTCCAAGTCTCATAAGTTGCATCAAATTTTTATTTTTATAATGCATGTTACATGCAAAATAACACACGGGGGACAAACTTGAATTTTCAGTACATATACTAGCTATTAAAACTAGATTTAGACTTATCAAACATTACTCAAATTGATTCAAATTTACATCAACAGAAAGACAATTGAGTTTAGTTTTAGGAACAGAAAGAATTTCATGCATGCATGGTATATATTGAGATTTATGCTCTTTACAATGAACATAACTCAAAAGGCAAATTATTTCAGACACATGCACTGAGTTGAACCATAGTTTCAAACTATTAAATGGCCTTAGAATTAAACAAATAAGGTCTCAAATGAAAGTCACGGAAGTATAGTTTTTATAACAGAAAGAATATCTGCATTTGGATATATATAAAGAAAGTTATGATCTTTTTACTGGTAGGGTATCTTGCTGGAAATTTTTGCACGAAATTCTGTTTTAAGATAAAATTGACATGCAACCCATGTTTACACTAATTCAAAGTAAGATGATCAATACTTTTATCACATTAGGCTTAAAAACCAATAAATATTATATTGTCTATACTCATAGATATAAAGATCATGTTTTTATAACTAATTATGGCCATGCAAGAGCCAATCCTTGCTTCAAAGTAACATGCAATGATAAAATCCTCACATGTAAGACCAAAACCAAATTAAATCATATAATTTTAGTCTAATATCCTTAATAATAACATGCAAAAGAGAATTGTACCTAGGGTTGAGACTTGCTCCATTTTCTCCTCCAAAATTCCTAACTACCTTCTTTCTCCTCTCCTTCTTCTTCAATGTTTAGAGCTTGAGAGATGAAGCTTATGGAATCTATAAATTTTTAATGGTAAAATGAGTTTTTTCAGCCATGTAAAAAATCTCATATGGAATCTATAATTTTTTAATGGCAAAATGAGTTTTTAATGGCCGACCAAACCCCAGCACCTCTCCTCTTGTAAAAAAAAGAAAAAAAAATTATATGGTTGGTCGGCCATTAAAAGCATGGTTGGTTTTAGGTTTACATGCAAAATGAGATTCTTCAATGTTTAGTGCACTTTGAAGAAGGAGTGCACTTATGGAATCTCTAATCAATGTTTAGAGTTTGGAGATTTTTTTTAATGGCAAAATGAGAGATGGAGTGCACTTATACATAAGGCCCATGTGAAGAGGAATCTTTAATTTGGCCAAAGTTGAGGGTTTTTATCTAAATTTCACCCACTAACATGGCTGAACAATTGAAATAATTATGTTAATTAAACAGTCTCAAGTTTGGTATTTAACAATTGTGTTATCTCTAATTAAAGTTCAAAGCATGGTTGGTTTAGGTAACATTGCCTTTTTTCTTCCGATGACTGGATACTGTTACTAATACCGATCTATAAATTAGTAATTTTTTTTCTTTTTTGTATCCCATATAATCTTCTAGCATTAGGATTTTAACTTAGCTAGTTTTATATTATGATCTAGTTAACAAAGTTATTGTATGCATACAAACTTAGCATGTAAACCTAAAACCAACCATGCTTTAAACTTTAATTAGAGATAACCCAATTATTAAATACCTAACTTGAGACTCTAATTAACATAATTATTTAAATTGTTCAGCCATGTTAGTGGGTAAAATTTTCATAAAAACCCTCAAATTTGGTCAAATTGAAGATTCCTCTTCACGTGAGCCTTATATATAAGTGCACTCCACCTCTCATTTTGCCATTAGAAAAAAGTCTCCAAACCTCATCCCTCTTCTCTGGCCGACCAAACCCCAACACATCTCCTCTTGTAAAAAATAAAAGAAAAAAATATATAGATTCCATAAACTTCATCTCTCAAACTCTAAACATTAAAGAAGAAGGATGAGAAAGAAGGTAGTTGAGGATTTTGGAGGAGGAAGTGGAGCAAGTCTCAACCTAGGTATAATTCTCTTTTGCATGTTGTTATTAAGGATATTAGACTGAAATTACATGATTTAATTTGGCTTTGGTCGTGCATGTGAGGATTTTAGTATTGCATGTTACTTTGAAGCAAGGATTGACCCTTGAATGTCCATAATTAGTTATAAAAGCATAATCTTTATATCTATGAGTATAGACAATATAATATTTATTGGTTTTTAAGCCTAATGTGATAAAGTATTGATCATCTTACTTTGAACTGGTGTAAACATGGGTTGCATGTTAATTTTATCTTAAAACAGAATTTCGTGCAAAAATTTCTAGCAAGACACCCTACCAGTAAAAAGATCATAACTTTCTTTGTATATATCCAAATGCAGATATTCTTTCTGTTATAAAAACTATACTTCCGTGACTTTCATTTGAGACCTTATTTGTTTAATTCTAAGGCCATTTAATAGTTTGAAACTATGGTTCAACTCAGTGCATGTGTCTGAAATAATTTGCCTTTGAGTTATGTTCATTGTAAAGAGCATAAATCTCAATATATACCATGCATGCATGAAATTCTTTTTGTTCCTAAAACTAGACTCAATTGTCTTTCTGTTGATGTAAATTTGAATCAATTTGAGTAATGTTTGGTAAGTTTAAAAATCTAGTTTTATTAGCTAGTATATGTACTGAAAATTCAAGTTTGTCCCTCGTGTGTTATTTTGCATGTAACATGCATTATAAAAATAAAAATTTGATGCAACTTATGAGACTTGGAATCTAATCCATCATATTACTTATATACCAAATATAAACTCATTTGTATAGTGTTAAGTACCGGAAATAAATTATTCATTCCAGATAGTAATCTCTGTTTTTCTGCTGCAGTTTTGATAGGTGTAGTTTGCTGAGAGCATAACTCTTACTATACACCATGCATTGATGTAAAATTTTTATATTATGAAATTAGACTCATAATGGAATTATTTGGAACTAGTTTCATATATTTTGGACATCAATTGGTATACCATCCATTCACCTAAAACTACTGCATGTACACTACTTGTGTTGCTATGCATATTAGAAATATTGGATGTAATCATCTAGAGTGTACCTTATACCATGATATAAGTTTTAAGTTAGAAAAATCATAAAAGACATAGCGTTTAGAATCTCCCGTGGGCATACATGTATGTGTATATAGGATAGAGAATTTTGGATTCATTTGTTGGCCGAGAGGATTTCGGCATAATCGGTAGGTAACCTTTCATTGTATCCTCTCAAGTTTTTGAGAGTTCGATTGATTACTTCTTGAAATTTCTGTGAGTTGGTTTCCCATTCTAAGTTGTATATCTTATCACTTTCGTAATATTCCTATTTGATTTACTACATGTGTGGGCTCTTTGTTACTTGCTTAACCATTGTTATCCTAATGTTGTATATTTCAGTTTTATACCTTAGATAACGTTGAATGATTATATTGCAACAATTCAACTTGCTTTGATGATTCGACTATTGATAATGATAGTATTCCTCTCTTTGTTGATGATTGATAGTGTATATTCATGGATTATGTCATGTATGAAGTAAGTTTCACCGGTGGGTGGTAATAGTAATGGGTCCTAGTGGGGATAATGCCCTGTGTGAGGACGCTCACCGGTGGGTGTATAAAGACATGCGTCGTTTATTGATTATCCCATGATTGAGGAGTTTGAAATCCTGAATATGAGACATTGATTATTCATATTTACATGTTATTTCATTTCGATCAATGATCATGATATAAGTATGACAACTTAATGTTAAGATCCCTTTGTTCAAGTTCGAATATCTATGCCTATCCTTTTCATTCATCCCCTTATATTGTACCTGAGATTTTTATGGTTACCTATTGGGCCTTAGGCTCACCCCTATTATTTCTATATCCATTCGTAGGTCATACCATCAGCAAGGATAAGGGGATTGCAGACTCTGAAATTAAAGATTAGCTCTGGAAGAAAAATCTTAGTAGGAGTTAATTTATATTCACTTTTGTAGTACTTTTGACTTATCAAACATGTACTAATGTTTGTAGCTACTACTATTATTATAATATTTTGTTATTCCATTTAGTTTTCTTCTATTATGGTATTCTATGGACTCTCTTGTCAACCTCGTGATCCTGAGTATTGCATATACATCTCCACTACTTTATTTTTCGCCATTTAGTATATCAATATTTTGATGTGCATAAAGATTTATCAGGTCAACCCTTCTTATTACAGATAGGTCATGCCCAAATTTTTATGTACCTCCCTGAGGGGTGTTATATATCTTATATTGAAACTATTGAAGGGTAAAATACTGGCATGCACATGGCCAAACTGACCAATTGTCCTACCTTCATGTGGTCATATTTTGAGTGAGATGACACCCTTTGCCTTGCATTACTGTCAAAGGAGGCTAGAACAACAGCAAATAGGAGAGTCAGGTTAATCTTGATATAAGACCAGCTATGAACAGGTCTAAGTGGATTACATGCTCCACAAGAAGGGTTGACTAGTACTTTGAGTGTTATTTATGCAGCACGATAACTATTTTTTTATGCTTGTGGCTAGATGCAATACCCCAGTGTAAATTTTTTTAGGTAGACTAGCTTGGGTAAGAATTCTTGCACAACCATGCCTCTTTGAGAACGTAAGGCAATATTGCACTAGATTAAGCAATCTCCGAAATCCTCTCCCCTTTCGGCAAGATATTGCGTGGGGACACATCTGGCTGGACACAACTAGTATCAATCATGATCACAACTACTTTACACACTGGAATGATTTTTTCAATTCGTCTAACAAAGAAACTGCTTGATAGGCAGTATTTAAATTCGTGCTTTTTTTTAATGTGTATATATATATATATATATATATATATATATATATATATATATATAT
>BQKN01066491.1:863119-891087 GCA_022839385.1 Asparagus kiusianus
ATATATAGATTATGACCCTTATTTGTTATGTGTATATGCAGAGCGGACAAAAGTGTATTAGCATCCTCTGGATTCCAGGGTGATATCAAGGCTTTGCAGAAAAACTTGGCTGCAAAGCACCTGGTGAGCATTATTGAATTGTGTGCCGACTGCTAGACAATGAAATATATTGCTTCTTTGTGAGTTTGAACGTCTGAAAGGAGCATAGCATTATACATGGTTATGCTTTAATTTCATGCTTTCGTTATTGTATTCCTCATTTATGTGGTATTATTAGATGTTTCAATATTTTTATCCCTTAATCGGTATTCTTGCTGTACACATACTCATAGTGCCATAGTGCATGTGTGAATGGCTGTGGTTGCTTATTTTATTATTACATCTATTCAAGTAGTTTGCTATTTGCCTTCGCACGGCTAGATGCTGGTACCTGAATATCAAGATACCTGTCTACCTTATTTGCTATTAGTTGATAGTACTGTAAGTCTAATTGAAAAGTTTGGATTTCTTGCTTGCCATTACTTCATAGTCATGTATGTCCATTGCAAAAAGAAATGCATTTCATGAAAAAAGTAGGTTTGAATTCCACATATATCAGATATACTTGACTAATATTTCTTCAATTATATAAAAGTATTTACTCATAAAACATGCTAAATACTATGTCAACAGTTGTGTAGATAAACTGAACATAGAAGGCCTTTATTGAACAGTTCTGCAGTCTTTTGTAATGCTGGCTTAACAAACACGCAAAAATGTGAATGCTTTTTTCCTTTTTTTATTTTTCAGTTATAATAATTGATAGTCAATGCCAAATTGCCAATGTTATAGAAAATTTATGCGCTGGACTGGCGTCTAGGCTGATTTCCTTCTTTGTTTTAGAGGTGGTGGAAGTTTTGTTGAAGGTCGGAGGAGGTAGAGAAGTGTTCAAAGTTGGAGGTTAGAGAAGGTTGGAGGACGTGGGGGTTACAATGGAGGCAATCACAATCAACGCCTAAAGGGTGCAGTCTACATACGGAGACCATGCTCCCCTAGGTGCTCCCAAAACCTAGGTGGATAGCCTAGGTGTCGCCTAGGTGCTAGGCACTAGGAGAGCTGTCTAGGTACTGCCTAAGCGTACGCCTAGGTGAGCTAGATAGAGGCTTTTTAAAACATTGAATATGACGATGAACAATATAAAAGGCATGTCTTTGAGAAAAGGAAAGGAAGGGATTTATGATAGTTGCTTTGCTCAACACGAACCATATGCAGGGGACATGTCAAAATGGTATATCTGAACGTATGGCTGCATGGTCATACCTTTGAAGATGATTTTATTGAAACCATAAGATGATTTTATTGAAATCATCTTGTCATTATGAATATCACACTCTTTTTGATAAGTTTTCTAAAATAAAGTGCTTTATAGACTAATGTTGCTAAAATTAGAATTGCATTAAAAAACATCATAGGCCTCAGATAAGTGGGTCATGAATTGAACCGTGTATCCTTAGGTCCATTCAAATCAATCAAGTATTACAAACATGCATCGGTAGTGATCTACACAAAGTGAGAGCAATCAACTACCATCTAAGTTGCATGGAAATGGGTACCGGTGCAGGTCGGGTACGTGTACGGAGACAATAAATATGTAAAATGTCGAGGACACGACGACATATATATTGGAATTAATGATTTACATGAGATCATTATTGTTTTTCAACTTATGTGCTACTAATATTCCGGTGCACGCGATGCGTGCATGATTCAATCTCTCTTTTTGCCTAATAGAAGTATGATACTTAATGGTTGATGCTAATATAAATAGGTTATAAAATCAGTATCTTATAGTGAATATTGTCTGTAGACAACAAAATATTGATGCGGATATAATAAAAAAATTTTAAAAGTAAAATTCAAATATTAAAAAAGATATCAGTTATGTGCATGTATGTGTGATTGTGCCAGTCCAAAAAACAGTTGGCATGTAAAAATTATGAAATTTCACCAGAGATGACAGGGCTGAAATGCTATGAAGCACGGATTCGCCAAAAGAGCCCACGAATCCGTGTCCAACTCGAATCGGACATGGATTCGTGCATGACACGTGCACGACAAGTGTCCGACACGGATTGACCGTGTCCGACATGAGTCAACGATCAAAGTTGGTCGGACACGGTCAACATCGAGTTGGACATAGCGCGGATTCGTGAGGAATTCATGAAGAAATTACAGAAATTGGACAAGATGTAAGGGCATTGATCAAAACCTTGCCAGATCTCTTGAGGTGAGCGGCGTAAGCTGTGGGATGGTTGACGTGGCTCCCCAGGATGCCTCTCATAGAATGGAGGACAGATGGAGCTTAACCCCTTCACGAAATCATGAGGCGACAAAGTCCTTCACCATTCTAGCCACCGTCTCCATGATTGCCGCCGCCACCAGCAAGTCTTCGGGGATTTTAAGAGGAGAAAATCGAAGCTAGGGCTAGGGATTTTGATGGTGGGATCTGAAAGGCGCTTTTATATGGAGATGCCCTAAGTTGTTAAATACTGTGATGCCCATCGTTTTTGGACTTATATTTCAATGTGACTTGGGCCTAATTTTTATCGTTTGGGCCCAAATTGTAAAAGGGCTGGATCGGTTTTGGGTTCACATGGGGTGCCTAAATATCGGATACAGTGCTTGCCACATACCGTTTATGCATAATAATTATGAAAGAGATGGGGTCCCACAAGTAAAACTCAATTTTGTTGTCTGTTAAAATTAAATATGAATATAGAGCAAATAAGCAAAAAATATATGTAAATATTATACGAATATAAGAAAAACTATTAATATTTATCATTAAATATATTCCACCTTGTTTTAAAGTAGAGTTAATATAAGCTTAAAAGAAATTTTGATAGATTTAAAAATAAATTTAACAAATATTAATAATTAAAAATATTAAATTAACATGTAAATAGAGAATCATTTGGATAAAAATTCTCAGTAATCGAGGATTTTTTCTTGAGGTACTATTTGTTTTTACAAACTTGTTATTTTGTGATAGATTCATATTTTAGATTGTTAGTTGAATTTTATAAATATTTTTATATATAATAATAATTTAAAAAAATTCTTGTCGTATCCCCGTATCCTATTTTTTTTAGATTTTGTCGTATCCCGTATCCGTGTCCGTGTCGTATCTATGTCCCGTATGCGTATCCGTGCATCATAGCTGAAATGTGAACTTTAATCGAAGGCATCATAAGGAATATCCAAATTTTTTGTCATGAAATTATTTAATTCAAAAGAAGAGATCACCCTACAAGAAGCGAGAATCTTATTAAATTCTTTTTAACCTTTATTATTGTCTTCTGCTTCTTGCTTTTCAAGATTTTGTTCAAGTGAAGGAATCATGCATTGACCCTCAAGTGAAGGCTTGCCTCCAAGTAATCTTTTAGATCCTCATGTAGCCCTTCAAAATGTTACGACTCAGCCTACATATTTGAAGCACAATTTAATTACAACCTCAACATCCTATATAAAAAATAGAACCACTAAACAAAAAAACACCAGGTAGATGAAAATTGGTTAGTTCAATTTCGGAAATCATGACTGATCTAGAATTTGTGATATGTAGTTTGTATGTTAAGGAGGTGTTTAGTTCTTAGAAATAGAAGTGAGATGGAGAAAAAAACATTAAGTTTTATGCCTTTTTTTTTAAATATGGATAGTTGTGTTAACTAAATTCACCCATTAAGTTTGAAACTTGGTCCGTGGGAATTAGTTTTACTTTTTTAGTTTTTTTCCAAATCTGCCCTCCATTATTTTTTAAATTATTGAAATTTGTGAGGCAATTTTTTTGGGATGTTTTTGGAATATTTTGAAAGTATGATTAACACATTAGGGTATTTCTAGGTTTTTGAAATTGAAGCTTACAGTTCCAAAAGTAGGACTTTTAAATAAGAGTATTAGATTAGAATTAAAATTCCTCCACATTTTTAAGTTACTGTTATTATGTTCATTATTATAAATTGGAAACTGCTCGGTTTTGAACTAGAGGCCCAGACGAACCTTTAAAATCATAGTTCTGAACTTGGGTATGGGTGAAATGAAGCCCATCCATGTCTATCGAGGATCAAGCTTCAAGAAATGATGTAAAGTGTAAGATATATGACATGAAGTGTATGACAACTGGTTTAAATTAAAGCATATATCATATAATTGAGTACATATATGACTAAATGTATGCATATATTTAAGGAGTGTCCATGAAGTTTTGGTATGGGTATGTGTCATATATGGGTATGGCTTTCATGATAAAGGTATGTGGGTAACTTAGACTACCATAATACCGCAAATCAAGCTTCCAACCTAAATTTATTTAATTTGCTACATGAATCCATTTTCATGTGCTGCACTAAATTCTGCTATAAGATGACAAATGAAAAAGGATAATTAGCAATAACTCAGGAGATGAATTCCTGAAGGATATTATTCTTTTAGGCTTAACTGTATTTAAATACCCTAGGGTTTCCTCTACTTTTCACTTATATATCTTTGCTTATTTTTGGCACCAGTTTTACACCCTAAAGTTTTCAAAAACTAGCACTTATATACCCTCACTTGTTTTGGCAGCACTTATATACCCTAAAGTTTTTAGAACTTGCACTTAAATACCCTAAGATTTCTAAAACTTGCACTTAAATACCATTAGTTTTTTAAAAAAAGTTAGGGTATTTAAGTGTAAGTTTTAAAAACTTTAGGATATTTAAATGACGGTTTTAAAAACTTAGGATATTTAAGTGCAAGTTTTAAAAACTTTAGGGTATATAAGTGCTCTTAAAAATAAGTGAGGGTATATAAGTGCAAAGTAGGGGAAAGTATAGGGTATTTATTCAATTTTAATCCTCTTTTTTTCCAATGCCCCTATTAAGCTACAAATAAAAGTTTTCCAGCCTTGTAGAAGAAAAGTGTAAGGGAATATTTTAATCCAGCGAAGCTGAATAATTCTTGGATTATATTTGTTTTGCAGTTACACTTCAATTGCTGTTTCATTTAATGAGCCAGCTGTGATGCAAAATTCTTGTAGTGAAACATATGTTGTTGGAAACTAGAGGGGTGAGTTGTATTATTGGTAGAGCATGATTCTTTCCCCCTGCATGACCTTTGGCTGGAAGCTTGTGCATTAAATTGCAGGATTATAATTGACTGTTTTTTCCAAAAGACCTTATCATCTGGCTGTGGGATTTGTGTGATTAAAAGTGAAATAATATTGCATTTGAGAATTAAGTATAGGTGGGTGAAGGGCTTGCCAAGCTATGGGAGATCGTCGGTTGAAACCTAGTGAAATAAAGGAAATTCCTCCCTTAGTCAGGAAATCCGAGTGTGTTTTTAGAGTGTTTGTACTTCCCACTTTAGCGTTGTAATAGGGCCACTACGTTTACATGCATCATTCTAGCTTTATATTGGTAATAGATTTTAGGTGTTTGTCTTCCATCAAAACTAAATATGATCGAGCATTTTCTAAAAAGTTTTAAAATAAATGTAAAATAAAATTGTAGACACATCCAAGATTCATGAAGTGCTTTGTTTATGCCAAGTCTGGCACCCAAAACAGTGATTTTAATTTTTTTATTTAGAATGTCGATGCTATAGTGTTTGAGCCCAACGGTCATTCAATGTGACTTTCTTGAGTTATATTTACCACAGACCTGAATTTAGTTGCTAGGATTTCATGCGAGGAAGACAGATTTTATATATAGAAACTTAAAAACAGATCCTAGAACTGATGGTTAAGAAGCTTAAGAAGTGGAGTGTTTCTCAGTAGAATTGTCATTCAATAAATCTCCACTGGTAGCCATCCAGTACTCCAAGAGCTGAGTATGCACTAGTCATCAAAGAAATGGAAGGAGAGAGAAAAAAAAATACTCAGTTTTTGATAGAACTTCATTTTTGTCTATACTGAAATCTCCTTTTGCTTTTGCAATGGTTCTATTTAGGATTTTCCTTAAATCAGAAAATTTGATGCAAAATATGCAACCGTTCTCCCTTGGTAATAGATTTTAGGTGTTTGTCTTCTGACTTCCATCAATACTAAATATGATCGAGCATTTTCTAAAAAGTTTTAATAAATGTAAAATAAAATTGTAGACACATCCAAGATTCATGAAGTGCTTTGTTTATGCCAAGTCTGGCACCCAATTGCGCATGATTATGATTTTTGTGAGAACATTCTTTTGCATTTCTGCTGTTCTTATTCTTTCTTTGTTATTCTTATGTCTTATTGTTTTGTAATTAACTTTGGGTTTCTAAGATAGGGTTCTTCTATTATCAATCAAATTGTGCCTTGTGAAAAGCAGTGATTTTAAAATTTTTATTTAGAATGTCGATGCTATAGTGTTCGAGCCAACAGTCATTCAATGTGACTTTCTTGAGTTATATTTACCACAGACCTGAATTTAGTTGCTAGGATTTCATGCGAGGAAGACAGATTTTATATATAGAAACTTAAAAACGGATCCTAAAACTGATGGTTAAGAAGCTTAAGAAGTGGAGTGTTTCTCAGTAGAATTGTCATTCAAATAAATCTACACTGGTACCCATCCAGTACTCCAAGAGCTGAGTATGCACTAGTCATCAAAGAAATGGAAGGAGAGAGAAAAAAAATACTCAGTATTTGATAGAACTTCATTTTTGTCTATACTGAAATCTCCTTTTGCTTCTGCAATGGTTCAATTTAGGATTTTCCTTAAATCAGAAAATTTGATGCAAAATAAGCAACCGTTCCCCTGCATTACTCATAAGTTTATTCATGCAGATATATCAGCATCAGCACAACAAACAAATGAGCTGCCCTGCAATGGGTCAGCTGCTCTCCAATACCCTTTACTTCAAGCGTTTCTTCCCATACTATGCTTTCAACGTTCTAGGTGGTCTTGACAATGAAGGTTGAACCAGTGCCAAACATTTAGTTTTTAACTGGGGTTTATTGCACATGCCCCTGTAGCATTGTTGTTTTGAACTTACTACCCCTGTAGTTTCATAATTGCATGTAGACCCGAGTTAAAATTTTCTGACTCTTCCACACTGATAAGCTCACTAATCTCACCTTGGGACAATATCCACCAAAATTTCCCAAGGGGTGCAAGAGTTGAAAAAAATTAACCCAGAGGGTTTATCTGCAACAGTGAACTACAGGGGTTCTAAGTTCAAAATAGCGAGACTACAGGGGGTCTATGTGGAATTGATCCTGCTTAACTTTATGGCTCCACTGTAAATTCTTGCTTATAACTTTTTTCATTCTTCAGGAAAGGGATGTGTGTTCACTTATGATGCCGTTGGATCCTATGAGAGGGTTGGTTACAGTGCACAAGGTTCTGGATCTACTCTCATTATGCCCGTTTTGGACAATCAACTGAAATCTCCTAGTCCTCTTTTGCTTCCTGCTAAGGTATTCAAATATAGTTACTTAATATGATTAAACTTAGATTTTAGTTCTAAAGAAATTGAGCTTGTTTATGCTTTTAAACTTGAGCAGGATGCTATTACACCACTCTCTGAATCAGAAGCAGTTGACATGGTGAAAGATGTTTTTGCTTCGGCAACTGAAAGAGACATATATACAGTACGTCTGTTGAATCATCTCTTCTTTTAAAAAAAAAATTATTTAAATGAATGTTGAATCATCTATCATGCTGTAATTGTCTAAAACAATTTATATTTTTAAAAAGTTTAATTTTTGTTTTGTTTTTTCTGTAGGGTGATAATTTAGAAATCGTGGTCATTAATGCAGCTGGGATACGCCGTGAGTTTATTGAACTGAGGAGAGATTAGGTTCATTTCATTCTGCTGCTGTGGTCAGTTTGTTCTGGATTGTTGCAAATGGCCCTTTGTACTTCTTTATGAACCAGACTTTTCCTTTTTTATGTAATGTATTGGGCTAAACGTATTTCTGGAATTGGATTTGCTGTCGTTGGATGGTATCCCCTTTCTCAAGACAGAAGGCTTTTCTAAGTGTTTTTCCCCCCATCTTAAGTTTAGATACCTACAGTTTTTCCTTGTGCAATAGTTTGAAATTTTCAAGTAAACGCGCTTATGCCTTCACTTGAGTTAATTGAGCGAACGCATAGGACCTGACCGAGCTCTTTGGGGGCAGAAAGTCAAGTATTTGACGAAAGACGGAGGATCCATGACTTCTGCAAAAGCGTCTGGGAGGAAGACTATGAACCTAATGCTACAGTATGATAAAGATTTTTAGTCAATTTTGACTCGCCTGTTCAGTTGCACTTGATTTATTTTCAACCAAGGAATTTCCCAATAGTAAGAACTTAGCTTATTTTCGCTTGATACCCTGCAGTTACTCCTTATTTTCACTTTTACGCCACAAAGTACTTTTTTTAGCCCTTTGATATTCCAAAGTTTCAATGTCATTTCATTTTGATATCCAGAAGTGTTTTTTTCCCCTTTGACGCTCTGAAGTTTCAATCTCACTCCACTTTGGTGTCTCCATTTAGATTATGTTGGATTCTTTTATTAAATTTGTATATGTGCTTAGCAAATAGGTAAAGTAGATCCTGAACGTATAGCATATGCTACGGATGCGATAGAAATTTAATGGAAAATCTAATGCAATCTAGACCAGGTATCAAAGCTTGGGCATATCAAAGTGCTAAAAATATACTTTGATGATCAAAGTGATAAGGAAGGTAAACTTTGGGATACCAAAATGAAAATATTCCTAAAAATATCCATGTCTTGCTTTCTTCATTCATTGATAAATCTTTAGAGAGGGGAGGGGGAGGTGGGTTAATCAAGTAGAACTCAAAATTAGAACTTAGATAATTTGTGGTACACATTTTTATAGTATTAGTCAATTAGAACTAGAACTAGGATAAAATTATACAGTGTTAGTCAACTAGAACCGGATAAAAAGTAGAACTAGGATAATGGTAAACATTTATCCCACTTTTGTCAAATTTATATAGAAAAGAGAGTTTTCTAGTCTCTAAGTTTTAAACAAGAACTAGATGGTAAAAACCTAGAACTTTGTTATTTGTTTCTTTATATTTCATATTTTATTTCTCCATCATCTTAAAATCACACAATAAGATAGATCACACGAGTCCTCTTACTATTCTATTTAATGTTACTTTTTATTTTGTTATTAAATATTAGAATTGTATAGTTAAATTTAAAACACAAAATTTATGTTGTATTAAAAATGGCTAAATACTCATATTGGTATTTTAATTCAACCCCATTTACCAACAAGGTATTTTAATTAGGAAATTCGGCGATAAGATATTTTAATTGAATAAAATTACCATTTAGGTCCTTTTTCTCGTCGGCGGCCACTTTTCCGGCGAGAACTCATCACGTGCGTTGCACGTGGGGGCTTAATCTGTGTTTAAGGTGTGTTTTCTGACGTGGCAGGGAATTAACCCTCTACTGTTCATCATCCCCCCGCCTCTCTCTCTCTCGTTTTCTCCTTCCCGAACCCATGTCCACCGCCGCCTCAACCCACTCTCCTCTCTCTCCTCTCTTCCACCCAAACAGCCACCGCGCCCAAGCCTTGCAGCTCCATCGCCACCACCGCCTGAGTTTGTGTTGGGGAGCTCAAGAGGAATGAGAGAGAGAGAGGTAATGGAGTTTTTTTTTTGTTTCTTGCATCAGATGAGTCGGAGCTCTCCCAGACCTCAACCCCCTCCGTCCCCTCCCTGCTCAAAAACAGCCGATCCCCCCCGCACTCCATCATCTTTATCCTCCCCCTCCTCACATCCTCCTCCCTGTCCACCATGTTCTTCCTGTATCTCCTCCTCTCCTCCTCCTCTCCCCCTCCCCGTCCTGCTCCAGCCGCGACCAAACCTCGAGCCCGTTTTCCTTGCTCACAAACACCTGCTTCTTGTAGCAATGCACCATGCTCCCCCCTCCCCCTCCGTCGCTCCTCAACTCCCCGCTGCTCCTGACATCCTCCAGATACACCCAGGGGTCCTCTCCCAGCATCCTCATGTCGGCCACTGCCACGTCCCCAGACTTCCAGCAAACCTTGTAGACCTTCATCTGCTGGGCATCAACATCGGTGTCGGCGAAGGAGTCTCCAAACCTGCTGCTGGGCATCAACATCGGCGTCGGGAATGGAGGGATCCGACGGCGGCGATCTCGGGCCAGAGGCGGCGGAGGGAGGTGAGGGAGTCGAGGTGGGTGCGGGCGGTGGAGAAAACGAGAGAGAGAGAGAGGCGGGGGATGATGAACAGTAGAGGGTTAATTCCCTGCCACGTCAGAAAACACACCTTAAACACAGATTAAGCCCCCACGTGCAACGCACGTGATGAGTTCTCGCCGGAAAAGTGGCCGCCGGCGAGAAAAAGGACCTAAATGGTAATTTTATTCAATTAAAATGTCTTATCGCTGAATTTCCTAATTAAAATACCTTGTTGGTAAATGGGGTTGAATTAAAATACCAATATGGGTATTTAGCCTATTAAAAATTAACTAAAATGAGAGATGACGGAATGATTTCTATCAGATTGAAAAAGAAAGGAAAAGGGGAAACTTTATTTTGTAATTTGTATTAAAGTAATAATTCCAAAAAATAAAAATATCTTATAGTCTATCGAATAGTTCTTCAAGATTAATTAACACTCACGTAAATAATTATTATTAATAAATAGCAAGTTTTAAAATATATTAATAGTAGTCTTATCTTATTATCAAAATGCATGACTTATATGCTTATTGAATATTGAAAATTATCCTTAATTATACTAACAATTGTCCGATTAATATATCATTTTTTTAAAAAAATTACTCCTAATTATCCCACTAAAATATCCCACTTTAAAAAATTATCCCATGCTTAAAATTGCTTCACTTCTATGAAAAATATTCTAATTGATGACAAAAATCTTGTATCAAACTACTTGTCTCCTTGTAGTTAGATATCCAAGCTTTTAGAATGCTCCGGATTCCACTTGAGCACCCAAATTTGAATCAATACGAGCAAAAACATCTCTCCACAAGGTTCTCTACCAAATGTGTCCGAAAAAGCTAATGTAGCAACATGCCCAAAAGGGAACCAACCTCTTGGGCTGCTACGAAAAACACACCATCAGGTTTTCAGAGAGGAACATGAATTTTCAGTATAAATGAGACGTCATTAGATAATTTGCCAGCTGGAAAAAAGTTTAGAGAGGCCCAGATCCCGCACCCGGCCCATTTTTGCTCACTTGGGCCATATGCGTCCGTTCACATCTCCACCCCTCTTTCCCCCATTGGCGTAGGCGGGAAGGAGAACGAGGAGGACCATTTCTGCAAATAAAAAAGTTTACACCACCACCCCGAAACTTTTCTCGTCTCCTAGAAATTACCCTCACTGCAAATCGAATCACCTCAAAATTTCCATCTTTTTCCGCCTAAAATCTCTTTCAACATTTCAACTCCTGGCTTCGCGATCACTCCCTCATGGCTCGCGGCAGGGTAGTCTCCACTAAACCCTAATTTTTTTAATAGTTTCTTCGAAATTTGATCTCGATTTGATCTCCAACTATAGGAAGCGTTGATCTTGCTCATCGATGTGGGCCCTTCTATGCACGGGGTTCTTCCTGAAGTCGAGAGCGTCTGCTCCATGCTCGTGCAGAAGAAGGTAACTGCTTGCTGACGTTGGTTTTTATGTTAAGTCTATGCCTAGTTTTTGGGTTCCGATCGTTAAAGAGTTTTGATTTTTTTTTTCAGCTAATTTTTGGCAAGAGTGATGAAGTGGGGATCATCTTGTTCGGTACAAAAGGTAAATTCTACTTTTAAAATTTCACACTGGAAAATCGAGTAGCTGAAGAATATTCTGAAAAGAGGATTTTCATGTTTTGTTCACTGGTATTGTTAGTATTATGTTCTGAGAAAGGAAATTTTTTGCATAACCTTTTAGCTTTAGTTTTGTTATTAGACTTGCCTCCGAGTTGGACATCCAAGCCACATCATTAAAACTCAATGCATGTAGGTCTGCTTCCTACAAATTTATTTCTCAAATCAAGTTATTTGAAGAGAAGTATGAAGCTAATAGCTGGAAACAATTCCAATATGTTAAAAATAATAATAATAAAGAGATTTCTAGTACTTGGCCATGTAATGCACGGATACTGTAACCAAAATGCGCTTGCACTGCAGAAAATAGCAAGTCTCATCAACAAGGTTATAAGGTTAAGGTTTTAAATGTCAAATGTTGGGTTCATGCCGGGATGACTAAAATCCATGTGGGATAGCGAAAATCGGGGTATGTCGAAGGATATATACTAAATGTCCTAAATGTACTAAATGTCAGATTGATATTATATCGGGCATATGTATAGTATAATGTCCTAAATGTAATCTAAACATACTTAATAAATTCTATACTCTAAACATACATAAAAGTAAATAACACATGATATTTAGAGTCACTAACCCATTGTAGAAACTTGATTCTCGATTGCATCTTGAAACCATCCAATATTTAGTGCATATCAATTCAATTATATGAAACGAATCAACATTCCAACTCAAATATCTAACATATTTAAAAGTGTCCGACTCAAATATCAGACTAATATGATAATATTTAACATTGACCAAAAGTCCAAAAATTATTACAACACAGACTAAGAGAGAAAGGAGACTGAGATGGATAGGGACGATGGGGACAATGTGAGACTGATGGAGAGGGAGAGGGAGAGAGGTAGAGACCGAGAGAGAGATGTAGAGAGATAGGGAGAAAGAGAGAGTGAGAGATGTAGATATATATTGAATAGAAGGATAGAGTGACTTAAGAGAAAATGAGAGACTGAGAGCACGAGGGGAGAGAGAACCGAGGGAGATCGATTGAGAGATAGAGAGAGAGAGAGAGTGAGAGAGTGAGAAGAGAGAAGAGAGAGAGAGACACTAAGAAGGGGGAGTACCTGTGCAGTGGAAGCCTTAGTTTCGTTCAAATAGTGAAAACCCTAATTTTTCTTGAAATAGAGAGAGAGAGAGAGAACTTGAGAGATAGCTTAGAGAAAGGGAGAGAGAGAGAGAGAGTAGAGAGAGAGTATATACCAGAGAAATACGAAAGGAACTTTGGAAAAGACGCGGGTTGAAGAGGAAGAGTTGGAGGAGGACGGAGTTGAAGAGGAATGATTGTGGGTTGGAGGAGGACGGAGTTGAAGAGGAATGATTGTGGGAAAAGAAGTCCTAAACGGTAAGCATAGGAGAAATTTAGGTGTTTTAAGCTTGTTATTAGGTCGGGTCAAGTTTGTAGCCACCTGAAAACCCAACCCAATCACTCAAAAAACAAAACCCTCATATCAGGCACAATTTTAGGTTTGAAATTACGCCCGACATTGCCTATTCTAGCTGACATGTCCTCAATTAGTCCCCAAAAGGCCATGCGCTTTCAAATGTCACATATCGTGGCGGTTTAGGTTGAGAGCCGCCATGTCGGTCGTCATGTCGGACATGGCGGTCGATATTTAAAACACTAAACAAGGTAAGCAATACACGATGGTAACCAATACACGATGGTGATTTATGTGTAATTTGGTGTAGTTGAAGTGGTCAGCATCAATAGTCTGCAATTAGAGCAATGACCTGAAAAGTTGCTTCTTTTGAGCCATTTTCGAGGTAGAATCTTACATGTGGATTCGAGCCTTGAATTTCAATACTTCAATGTGAATCTCAACCCCTATAGCTTCATGCTTCCTACGTCTAATAGATTCTAGTACTTCTTTCATAACAACCATATTAGTTAATTTAATTTATATAATTTTTCAGTAGTCAATTTAATGCAATGCGGAAGTAATAATCTTGGAATCCATCAAGGTTCTCTGAATCCACAAAGAACAATCTTCTGATTCACAAAGAAAATATAATAAAGAAAAAATTTTATTGATAAAAAGTTATGCCTTTAGGGCTAACAATCCTCTGTTTACATAGAAAACAAACAAGACTCATGCTAGAACCCGAACTTTACAAAAAATAGAATTAATGAAACTCTCCTTAAAAGACTTTCTATGATTGGGGAAATAAATTGATCAAATTTAGAATCAAATCGAATTTATTTCCTAATCAAAACAGACTCCTAAAACATTACCTAAAATAATAAAAATTGACAAATTTTGATATCTCTCAATTCGGAGGAAATTTCGCGTACAGACAGCGGCAAACCGAACAACGGTCAGTTTGGTTGACCCCATCTCAAAAAAATATGTAATTTTCATATATAATTAGTCTAATTCCAACATATGATTTGGATGATATTATTCATTTTTCATTGCAAGTTATTTTCTTCTGCGCGTTTAAGCTTCTAAAGGTCCAGTTTCTTCATGAATATAATTGCAGTGTGTTCTACACCAGTCTCCTCTGCTTGAAAAGAGCTTAACCCCGAGCTTATATTCATATAAAAAGTTGTTCCTTCTGGCGAGTAATACTCAAACAAATCCGCAACATTGAAACTAGGAGAAATAACCAAATCTTCAATAAAGTCAACGACATAAGCATTGTCGCTAATCTTCTTGAGTATCTTGCATGAGCTATATTTTTTGGTCTTTAGCTTGATGTAGATTCCCATTGGAAAACGCTCTTTTTACAGAAACACCATTAATATGTCATCTTCCTCAAGCACCTTCTTCCTCCTGTGTTGGTCAACACCCGTCTTGTATTTAGCATTAGACTTCTTTATTTGTTCTTTCACTTTCTATTGGATAACTCGTATCTTTTTAGTTATATGATCTGCAGCAATACTTTATCCCAAAAGTTTAGGAAGTGGAATTAGTCAAGATAATAGTTCGGAAGCCTCCTATATAGAATACAAAGGGAGTTCTCCTTGTAGTTTAACTCTCCATGTAATTGTAAACAATTTCAGCATTTACCAGAGCAAGATCTCATAGCTTTGGACGATCGTCAGATATAGATTTGAGAAGGTTACCAAGAGTGTGATTTACCACTTCAGTTCGGTCGCTTGTTTGAAGGTGGTAAGCAGTATTGAATTGGAGTGAAGTATTGAATTGTTGCCACAATGTCCTCCAGAAGTGGGATACGAACTTAGAATCACGATCAGAGACGATGGACTTTGGCACTCTATAAAGACATACTATCTCCCGAAAGAAAATGTTAGCAATGTTACTAGCATCTGCTATATTCTTGTATGGAATAAAGTGTGTCATCTTTGAAAATATGTCAACCATAATAAAAACAGAATCCATACCTTGTTGGATTCTAAAGAGTCATAATACAAAGTCCATCAAGATATCATGCTATGGCGTATCAGCGTTGTAATAAATAGTGATAAATAACGCCGCAATAATGGTGCTAATAGCGTTAGTGGTCCCTTCCCACTACGCTATCGTCCAACGGTAGTGATATATTACTGAATATGCGCTTTTCTCTCACAAAAGCGGCTAATAGCGCTACGTAGCAGTGAATTGCGGTCAATTGTGGGCAAAATTCATTTTTTAACAGTTATTTAAAAGCGGTTTGAGGTTTTTTTTTAAATTAAACTCGACCCGTAACCCCTGCATCCCACCGCCCGTCGCCTCCCACGGCCTTTAGGATCTCCCTCAACACTTCCTCTCACCTCGTCTTATTATGAGCTCCTACTGCAGTCTTCTCCCCGCTCAGCTCCTCTTCTTAGAGATGATGACTCTTTGACTCCTCCAATCGTCTTCAGTGTTATGTGATGATTACATATCTATTTCCTGTTTAGGATCTCTTTAAATCATTAAATATACACTTCTAGATTTTCTAGATTTTTTCTTAATTTTTCTTATTTTTTAAAATATTTATACATATTTAAATTAAATCGCTATTTGACTTTGTACTTGTTACCGCTATTTTACCGCAATTGTCCCAAATAGTCTTAGCGTCGCTACGCGAAGCTATCCACTATCACATTGTTTTAAATATCCCAACATGGCCCGATATATCCCCCGATATATCTTTTTACAGGGCTTGCCGTAACCGATATGGTCTTTAAATATTCTTTACCGCTTTTTGGCTATTTTGAGTGACAAATCCCCGGTATGGCCGATATATTAGCCGATATGTGGACCAATATATCTTTTTATATAGCTTGTTGCAAAATAATATACAGTGTTTGGAATTTTTAGGCGAGTTATCAAAATTTCCCCATTATATCAAATGATATTTTGCCCTAAAAAAAGTAGATCGAATGTTACAACGTTGTTTTGCACTTTTGTTTGTTTTAGAAGGTTGATTAGTGATCCTAAACATATATTATTTATATTTTGTATGCTTAAATTTCATTACATATGTCGAGATTACATTTTAATGCATTATACTATGTATGCAAATATTCATTATGGCATTCCGATATTTACCACATATCCCCGATATTGCCCTGATATCCGCAATCCGATATGAATTTTGGCCATCCGATATTTTCGCGATATCCGATATTTAAAACCTTGCACTATCGATAACTTTACATTTCAGGAATAGGTAATAGAGTGTACAATCCTGTGTTTTGGGACTGGCCCTCGGTAACTTGACAAATTGGACAACGCTGCATGTAATTTTCTGTCTCCTTCAGTTGAGGCCAGTAGTATATCTCCTCAATGGAAGCTATTGTCTTACCACGCACCGGATGTTCTCCTAACCTACCAGCATGAAGATCTCATATGATCTAGTCTCTTAGTGAACTCTGGAGTATGCACAACTGATCTCCACGAAATAAATAACCATCATGGATATAAAAACTTTTGGCTGATTGTTTCTTTAGACAATTGTTTCGAGCTATGAAGCACGGACACGCATAACATGAAGCCGTGTCGTGTCCGTGTCGGACACACATGTCGAACACACGTATCCTATGTATTTTTTAGGATTTGCCTCGTGTCGGCGTGTCGGATGACCGTGTTGGATCCGTGTCCGTGCTACATAGGTTTCGAGCCTTCTTGAAGTCTTCGTCTTTTGTCTTGGAGCTCCTTTATGTATTGAAATCTAGTCACTTCTGCCTGTAAAGTCACCAACAAAGCAACTCTCCAACTGAGTGCATTTGCAACGTTATCCTGCTGTTTAGACTTATGCTTCAAAACAAAGGTGAAATGTTGTAGAAACGCTGCCCATCGAGCATGCATACGATTGATAGTAGTTTGACTATTGATGGACTTTAAGGTCTGATGGTCGGTGTTGAGTAAAAACTCTTTCAAAATCAAATAGTGCTCCCAATGCTTCAAATACTGGACTGTGGTGTAGCTCATATGTGGTTAGTTTCTGCCAAGCTTCATTGAGTTTCTCACTATAGAAAGTAACTGGACATCCTTCTTGAGATAGGATACCACCAATTACTACGATGGACACATCACAATTAACTCCGAACACCTTTTGAAAATCTGGAAGTGCGAGCACTGATGTTGTGGACAATTTCTCATTGATTAGTGCAAAGCTACGATTTGCATTTTTCTCCCAATTAAACTTATCTTTCTTTGCACTCAGTAATAGGCGCAACGATGCTGCTAAAGTTTCTGACGGATCTCCTGTAGAAGGTTGCTAGACGATGAGAGCTGTGAATTTCGCTGACAATCTTTGGCTTGGGTTAATCTAGAACAACACACCTTTTCCTCATCAACATGAATGCCTTCTGCACCGACTACAAAACCTAAGCATAATAGACTATTGGTCATGAAGTTGCACTTTTTGTAATTGATATACAACTTGTTCTCTTGCAAAGCCTTTAGCACCTCCCTTAAGTGGTCCAGATACACAGACTCATTCTGACTATAAATCAGGATATCATCAAAATAAACTTTAACGAACTTGCCGATAAAAGGTTTTAATATTGATTTATCAACCACATGAAAGTATTAGGAGCATTGGAAAGGCCGAAAGATGACCAACCACTCATACAAACCTTTTTTTCTTGAAGACAATCTTCCACTCATCTCCTCTAATGCAAATTTGATGATAACCATTCCAGAGGTCAATTTTAAAAAATACTTTTGGTCGCGCTAACATATCCGGCATGTCTTCCAGGCCAGGGATAAGAAATCAATATTTCACGATAATCTTATTTAATAGCCTTACTATCCATGCACATGCGCCACTCTTCGTTCTTTAGGACAAGTAATGCCGACACGACACAGACATATGCTAGCTCGTATATGGCCTTTCTGGATGTGATCGTCCACTTATTTTTGTAAGATATCTCATTCCTTCAGGTTCATCCAAAAGTCTACCAGATTTGATAAGCGTGATCCAGGGATGAAGTCGATCTGATGTTGGACGTCTCAAAGCATCGGTAACTCGGCAGGAAGTTCCTTAGGCATATCTGCGTCAAACTATTGCAAGAGGGTATGCACTTCAACTGGAATTTTAGTGGGGGTAGAATCCTTTTTTCTTGATACAAGAAGAGCATAAATCTCTTTAGGGTTTGTTTGGATTGAGGGGAATAATGGTGAAGGAAAGTTAGGGGAACCATTCACCTCTATTCACCTTATTTGGGAATATTTAGGATGTGAAATTATTCACCCTAGTTCCTATTGGTTCACCTCCTAATAGTATAAAATTTGTTACCCCCAAATTGGGGTGTAACCAAGAAGAAGGAAACTCCCTTCCCTTCCCCTCCATTCTCTCTTTTAGTTTCCCTTAACTTCCCTTCACCCCTTACAAATCCAAACATGCTCTTAGACTATTTTAAATCTTTTATGAAATATCATTGTCAGCAACCAAAAAGGTCTTCTTTTCAGCAATATTTTTCCTACCTAGCCCCTTCTATGTAAGAGGCATGAGCACAACTCGACGTCCATCCTTCATAAAGATATAAATATTGTCTTTCCCCCTATGCGTGGCATCAACATCGAACTGTCATGGCCTGCCTACCAGCATATGATAAGCATTCATCTTAACCACATTGCACAACACCTAATCAATGTAATTATAGCCAATGGAAAAAGTACCCGACACACTTCATCAACCTGCATGTTATTGCTGTTACGAATTCAGCTGATCTTGTAAGGACCGCATTGTTTCTCAGTCTTCAAACTTAATTTCTCCACCATACGCCGAGAGACAATATTCTCGCTATTGTCGTTGTCAATGATAACATCACAAGTCTTTTACATCATAGTGCATCTCGTGTGGAATATATTATGCCTATGAGGCGGTTCTTTTGTCTTTGGAGCCGGTAACAATCATCGCACAGCGCACGAAAGTTGATCCCCATCATTAGGATATTCAGCATCCTCATTGCCATAGCCTTCAGCGTCATCTTGGTCTGCATCCTCCTTGTCATGATCCATCAGATTCATAGTATTTCTTTTAGGGCATTGATTGGATCGATGACTAGGTTCACCGCATCTGTAACACTTGATTGGATCTTGTTAAGCATATGAATTTGTCGGTGTAGCCTTCTTTGCTGCTGTTGTTGCCGGTCATGTACCCTTCTAAACTGTAGAATCTTGATTAGGATGAATTGAGACTGTTCCCACCACGATTATAATTTGTGCATGAATCCTCTGAAGCTGTCCATAATCCTCGATTGTTCCGTCTAAGTTATCGCTCCACCTTTTCGAATGTCTGTCTACCAAAATATATGTCTGTTGTAAAGACACGATTTTGAATTGCTATCCACAAGCCCTCGATATAATTAGACATTTATTGGGCTTCGTTCTCGTTCAAATTGTCGCGGGATGCCAGACGATAAAATTCCTACTTGTACTAATCAGTTTTTCTCATGTTTTGTTTGCAATTTTGGTATTGTCCATACAATACTCGTTCGTAGTCACTAGGTAGAAAACGGGCTTTCAGCAACTTCTTCATCTGCTCCCACTTATCGACTTTCAACTTTTGTTGACGAGATCAATTCATGCATACTAATTCCCAGCAAGTAGATGCTCCACCCTTAAGTCGGTAGGCCACCAACTTAACCTTCCCTTGATTTGGGATCTCCATATACTCGAAACACCTTTCCACCTCTGCAATCCAATCAAGAAATTCTTCAATATGGAGTTGCCCGTTGAGAGATGGCAGATCCATCTTCATCTTGAACCCTCTTACATTATAATTGTCCCATCATTAGTGGTCTTTGCAATCATAACCCCAGTGTGGGGCTTCATAGTCATCATTGTCGCTGTTGAATTCATCTTGTGGAGTCAGATCACATCGTTGGCGATCATTAACGTGATTTTAAACTCCTACCATGTTCAGACGCACCATTGCCGACGCAAGTTGACTATGGTAGTTTTTGTCTGATTAACATCGGCCTTCAACTCATCGAACTCAGTTCAGGAAATAAGGGTTTTGCTACCTGCCATCGGACCGGAGAAACAGAGCTCTGCTCTGATACCAATTAACGCACCACGAAAGTAATAAACCTCGGAATTCACTAAGGGTTGATCTCTAAATTCACAAAGAATAATATTTGAATCCTGAAGAATTTTGAATCCACAAAAAAACTACAATAAAGAGGTTATGCCTTTAGGGCTTATAATCCTCTGCTTAAATAGAAAGCAAATGAGACTTCTACTAGGACCCGAATTTTACCAAAAACAAAAATAACAAAACTCCCCTTAAAAGACTCGTTATGACTGGGGAAAATCGGTCAAATTTGGAATTAAATTTTATTTTCTGATCAAAATAGACACCTAAAATATTATATAAAATAGTAAAAGTTTTGATAAAAACTCTAATATCTCTCATTATGGAGGGAATTTCTGAAACAGATGGCGACAAACTGAATAACAATCAGTTTGATTGACTTTGTCTCGAAAAAACATGCGATTTTTATATATAATTCGTCTAATTTCGACGTACAGTTTGGGAGATATGACCTGTTCTTCGTTACAAGTTATTTTCTTCTGCCAGGTCCGCTTTTGGGCTTCTAGTAGTGCAGTTTCTCCATGAATATGTCCGCAGTGTGTTCTACATCACAATTCAACAATATTTGTGGTAAATCACGAAATAAAATCCAAAACAGGTTGTAATTAACATTAATCCCTTAGGGTGAAATTTTATAGGCATCGGATGCTTGGGGAGTAGATTATTCTTCATTAGGCACGAGCAATTCATGAATCCGTAACAGTGTCTGACAATCCAACACCTGTATTGAAAACCGGTACTTCCTTGGACACTTGTTGGATATGTGCATATGCTCATTCACACATGTCGTCAATTATATAATGCATGTTTTAGATTAAAACACTCATTATACTTCTTGGACATTTAGTCATCATATTATATATTATGCTCAAAATATCTATTTGTTTTCACTTATACACCAAAGACTATACTGGAAGGTGATATAAAATATTGACATGTATAAAACTATGTCTACATGTCTTTTATTTTGTATAAAGTTGAAGAGCCAAGTTATATTGCCTTTGCATAGTGATAAGGTTGCATGGTATGTCACAAAATAGCATTTATGTAATCATTATGTGTTTTATTATTAGAAGTAATTGTTTAGCCTCTTGGACACATGAAGATTTGTATACAAACTCTCTTTGTTATTATAATTACATACACATATTCTAATGTAATGTTATCGTGTTGTTGTCTTGTGATATATGCTTGAAAATGGTTCTAAGTCGATATTTATTGGCATATTCCTATATCAATAGTTAGATGCTACATTTTATATACAACACTTTTCTTCCATGCTACTAACAGCATATTCAGTTATTCAATTTTCTATGTACCTTAAGTTCATCTGACTGGATGAATGTGGGTGTGGATGTGTCTACAAGTGCATTGAAATTAATCATCTGTGGTCATGCTCACATGCATGCTTGTGCTGTGAGCATGCCTTATATTGGGTTGAGATTCAGTATGATATATAGTTTGGCATCTAATACGTTATTATTATTGAGATTCGTTGCTTATTCATGCAATGTAATTTGTTGAATTCTCAGATACTGACAATGATCTGGAGAAGGAAGTTGGTGGCTATGAACATGTTGTAGTTAAACGAAATATCAAAGTTGTAGATGTGGATGCGGTTGATATACTACAAAATCTTCCCAGAGGGACTTGTAATGGTGATTGTATCCAATATCAGTTTCTTGTGGAATTTTTAGGCATATCTTGCATTTTGGTTGTCAGGTGGTGCACCTACTTCACATGGTTATAATCACAAGTGTGCCACATTCACGTCAAATATGTTTTTACCTGATCTTCATCGGATTTGTTATCTTGAAGTTCTTTGAGCGCTCAGTAACTTGTAAAAGTATCTGGTGCTTCATGCTTCCTGTTTTGAAAGGCATGCTTTAAGTCTTCATCTAAAGATAGTGGGCTTCTCTATGGTCTTATGTCTAGCAATGCTTCTTGCTGTTGCTCGTTTGGGTTATTTCTTTGCATGAACAAAGCTGTCCTGCCGTTACAGGAATCCTATTTATTTGTTTTAGTCTTTCTTCATAGTCTTTGTTTTACTTTCCTTGACTCTCTGCTAGTTTTGGATGCTGTTATTGTTGGAATGGATATGTTAATTAAGAAATATGGTATCACAAACAAGGGAAAACAACGCCTTTGTCTTGTTACTGATGCAAAACATCCAATTAAAGCTCCAAGTGAAGGAACAAAAGAAGACCAGGTTCATATTGTTTGTCAACAGATGCAAGATCATGGAATGAGGCTGGACTGTGTCATTATCAGGGAAAATTCATCTGAAACTGCAAGTCAGAAGATAATTGATGAAAATGATTTTTTATTAAGACTGTTCACGGAGAAGACAAAAGCAAAAGCCATATATGTTAGTAACCCAACAACGTTGTTAGGTGCTCTTCGGACTCGAAATATATCCCCAGTTACTGTATATAGAGGAGATCTGGAGTTAAGTTCAATGATGAAGATCAAGGTGATATTGCAAACTAATCACTTTATTATTTGTTAACTGAATGTTACTGAATTTCATTTATGCATTTCTGCATTTCTACTAGTGTTTGGTTTTTTCAAATGTTGAAGACTTGTATGTATGCATTTCTTTTGCTTTCACTAATACAACAAGTATATTCAACTAAATATTGGCATCTGGACGCGTTTATGCTTATGCAGTACTTTATAAGTGCACATTTTCTCAAATTCGAAAAGATCTCCTTTGATTGTATGGATCGCACTCAAGTAAATGGGACAAGGACTTCAAATATAGTTAATACTGCATTGGATCCATTTAGATTGTTATGTGATACTCAGTTTTGCCTTTTTATATGAGTAAATAAGTCTTATTGAGTAGATATTCCTTTTCACTGATGAGTAGTACTATCTAACAATTCCTTATCAACTTGATAGTGTTTTCATATTACTTTTTTTGTATATTTTTAATTTATCACTGGAAAATTGGACCCTGATCATCTAAATTAATCTCTTTTCCTCCTGAAGAGATCTATCATTTTTATATTGGTTTTTCAACCCGAGCTTTTCTTATTGCATTATTTCTTTCTATTGTTTGCTCCACATAATATATTTGGATAGTATATGTGATGTGTTTTGTTTCAAAGTTCTTTTGCCTATATAAAAACATACAGTCTTCTCACCATGGTTCTATGCGGAAAGATTTCAGTTTCAGGTTTTGCCCTGGCCAGAAGCAGCAGAAAAATCAGTTTTCTTGGCCATTCTTGTTTGGTATTGGATTTTCGGGAAAAAAATGAATTCTAAATCTAAACCTCATTAAAAAAACAAAATACAAGAGTAGAAGACTACTATATCTTGAGCAATTACTTCTTTTTTCCTTATCTTAATGAAATATTTATTGACCTACTTTAGAAGAATGCTGGAAACAATTAGTAAAACCGACAATTACAACTTCATGTCCAAAATGCATTATAGCTGTGTAGTCAATGATTAAGCTTTGTGTTTTGGACCTTTCTTTTGTTCCTATATCACATTTGCAGTGATGTGGTTGATCTTTTATTATGTTTACCCATTCTGTGGCATCACTTAGTATTGGTGTCATGAGACATAAAACTGATTTGCAAAATATTACTTGAATGCAGCCACTGTAAACTCTGCTTTACTGTAAAAATATATCTTTATAATCTTCTACTTCTCATGTTCTTTAATGCAGGTATGGGTATACAAGAAGACATCAGAAGAAAAGTTTCCTACATTGAAGAAATTCTCTGACAAAGCACCTCCAACTGATAGATATGCCACTCATGAAGTCAAAATGGATTTTGAATACAAAAGCATTGAGAACCCTGAGAAAATTGTTCCTCCAGAGCAAAGAATCAAGGGTTATCGTTATGGACCACAAGTTGTTCCTATATCACCTGCAGAATGGGAGGCAGTCAAGTTTAAACCTGAGAAAAGTGTGAAGGTCTTAGGATTTACAGATGCTTCCAACATAATGCGGTGAAAATCTACTTTACCGTACTATGAAATGGATTATTAGTTATTAGCACAGATTGCTATGTCTTTCATTTGCAAGAAACCTTGAAAATGTGCACATCTCAGGAATATGCCTCACATAATTCTATGGCAGGAATATGCCTCACATAATTCTATGGTTTAGTTATGATGAATAGTTACTACTTATGAGAAATATTTCTTAGTTTCTTTACTTAAATGTTCAAGAATTCATACATGCATACACGTTTTATGTAGGAACATAAATTTCTTTGCTAGAAATAGGGAGAAGGATGCACGAAGTATTTTACATCTCAGAACTAAATTCCTTAAGCAAAAGCTTGCACAGTATCAAGGTCACTAGGAGAGACCACCAACATATCCTTAAAACTTTTAACTGTATTAAATATGCAATTTTGAAGTCAATGAAAATTTGTGCTTTGATTTGACTATATTTTGGCCTGATTTTCGCTGAAACTTTTTATATGAAAATACTTCAGCTCATGTCATAAAGCTAATTATTCGTTTCATGGCAATGAAAATTCTTTGGAGACTTTTCGGAAAAATGATTTTTTAATTTTTTTTCATTTCCAACTTTGATGAAGGCACTATTATATGAAGGATGTCAACATCTTTATTCCCGAACCAGGCAATACAAAAGCCATTGTTGCATGCTCTGCCATAGCAAGAGCAATGAAACAAATGAACAAGGTTGCAATTTTGCGGTGTGTATGGAGGCAAGGTCAAGGAAATGTTGTTGTCGGTGTGTTGACACCCAACATATCCTGCAAGGATAATATTGTAAGGTTTTTCTTTTTTTCTTCTCCATGAGTTCTTCTTGCCTTACTCAATAAGGCTGTGATCTAGTTTATGCTTTGCTTGTTCATTCATTTAAGAAAAACATGGATTGTTTGAGCAGCCAGATTCATTTTACTTCAATGCACTTCCATTTGCGGAGGATATTCGGGAGTTTCAGTTCCCATCATTTAGTAATTTTCCTTCATCATGGCAACCAAATGAGCAACAGCAAGAGGCAGCAGACAACCTTGTTAAGATGCTAAATCTTGCTCCTGATGATAAAGAAGAAGCATTGCAGCCTGATTTTACACCAAATCCAGTCTTAGAGGTAAAGGGCTTGAAAGAGATTCTGGTACTTTTTATGCTGCATATCATTCTAGTTCCTTTCATGTTGTATGATTTAATGTCTAGAAATGATTGTTTAAAAAAATTTAAAATTTATCTTGACTGTTTACATTTACCTTGGTATGTTTGCTTTAGTGTTTGGAATTTATTTTGTTTCCAAACTTCATTCACTGAACAATATAATTTATCCTAAGACTATGATTAATATTTTATCTTTAATATGGATGTTGACAGTTTCCTCTTTTTTTTTTTGGTTCTTGGGCTAATTCATCTTAAAAAGTAAATATTATGCTGAATTTATTTATTTATATTGTGGCTTAGAATGTAGCAGTTTTTTGTCCGAGCCTGACACATTTATTTCCTATACATGGGTTTGGGCTTGGGAACTGAACCGATATGTAGGTGGCCCGGGTTTCAGCTCAAGAAAATAGAAAAGTTCAAGATAAAGGCTTGTATGAGTCTGGCCCATAGCCACCCTATTTTCATATGCACAAAACAACTGGGTCAACATGTTCAACACAAGATACTCAAGCCTAATGACCTTATACTAGCCTTCTTCCTCTCAAATTATTATTGCATCTGATAGTTTTTTTGGCTACATCTTGACTTCTCATCATTAATCAATTATATATATAAAGAACATCCTGTTGCATAATGCATATTAATCAATAATACAGGAAGCTAAACTTTACTAATATAGTTATATTTTCATTATTTTAAGGCATAGTCCCAGAAGTTTTAAGTTTTTTGATAGAGTCCGTGAAAATATATTATTACTGATATTGCTCTTGAATTGAACTATGGTTGGAAATGTTTGGCAAATTGGATATCGCTCTCCTGACAAGCTGGTGATAATATAAATATGCAGCGCTTCTATCGCTTTCTTCACTTAAAGTCAAGGCTGCCAGAGGCGGAGGTTCCTTCCCTTGACAGAAGTCTTAAGAGGATAACTGAACCTGATCCTGAAAAGTTTTCAGAGTGTAAACCTGTGATTGAAAATTTTCGCACCCAATTTGAGCTGAAGGAGAATCCCAAGGTCTTACCATTTCCTAGTGCATTTTTGCAATTTTAAGGGCATGAAGTATGGAAGGTTTTTCTCATTTTAAGACGTGGTTGCAGAAAAAGAAATCCTCTAAGCGAGCTTGGAGAGAGAAATCCTCAGCTTCAGATGAAGAAGTGGGTGCTGATAGTAAGGTTCCTGAAAATGGAAGTGCAAAATTGATCGAGAACTCATCTCCGGAGAAGGTTCAGAAAATTGGGGATTTGAACCCTGTCCAAGATTTTGAAGCCATGATAGCTCGCAGAGATAGCTCAAAGTGGGTTAGAAAAGCAATCAAAGAGATGCAGGATTATATATATAACCTGCTAGAAAATTCTTATGAAGGGAACACTTATCCGAAGGCAATTGAATGTTTAGTTGCTCTTCGTAGAGGTTGCATTCTTGAACAGGTAACCTTCTTTCATGCATTTTATGATACTCTTATAGTAGTTTAGTGACTTTCCTATCTCTTGGGAGTTACTTCTCCTACTGTTAATCTTTTTCCCGATACGTAGTCATTATAAATTCTGCTTTTAAGCTCAAAGTTTTCAATCTCATCAGGAATGCAATTGGAAATATTTTATTTCATGTTGATATATGTCATAGGTATCAGTTGAAGATTGAGCTAACATTAATGACATATATAGAAATTGTCATGAAACTATAAGAAAATGATACAAGGATTTTGAATTTAATGGAAAATCTGAATATTTTGCAAACTGTGCCTCTGTAACTCGTGCAAAAATGATTGTCTCTTCTTGTTTCATCAAACTAGTAATATTTATGAATCCTCTTAAGCAGAGTTGTGTTAGTAAATATTGGGTCTCAACTACTACATATTATTTATGCATAATGCACATATGGCGGCCTTAAACCTATTTGTTGAATATCTAAGATTCAGAAGCCTTTTAATGAACATAGTTAAACTAAATATAGATTTTTAGTGTTTGAATTTTATTTTCCGGAGTTATGGGCCTCTTTTAACAAAGAGAAACTTCTTGTATTTTAGAGGACATAGTCCTACCAGCATGTAGTCCGTTCATTTTATTGAAACCGGACATTCTTGCTCATGGAATTTCATGTTTTAATGCCCATATATCTATCATTCCCCTAGGAGATGAGAATTGGTGAACTGTAGTTGGTATACTCCATAATGAAGAATAGTCACAGATGCCAACTCTTATTTTTTGGGGTTGTGATTTCTGAAATATGTACCCTTCTAGTCTTCTACTGTTCCCATCACACATCCGCACTACAAGTGATTACGGTTGAATGTCATTCCTCTGGTTTAGTGTCGGAGTGATAATACAAAATGAGCTACCCGCTCATTGTCATCTAAGCCCCACTCCGATGTGACTAGCAGGGGGCTCACATGGCATTGAGCTGGCAGCCTATTTTGCAAAATGAGTTGTTAGCTCATATACATTTTCTCCCCACACACACGTGTGTGTATATATATAGTCTTTTATAGGTATTCCATTTTGCAAAATGGGTTATTAGCTCATATATATTTTCTCCCCAA
>BQKN01066491.1:896087-910753 GCA_022839385.1 Asparagus kiusianus
ATATATATATATATATAGTCTTTTATGGGTATTTAGCAAATAAGGATTGTAGTTCTTTCATGACTAGGGTCATTCTATTTAGTTTTCCTAGGAATATGATGTGCATTTGTATATTCGCCTATTTAACTAATATGCTTATGATTCTTCTCTAGGAACCAAAAGAGTTTAATCGATATCTGCATCACATTTATGAAAAATGGAAGACTACTGACCTTGTTGACTTTTTTAACCTTATTGCTTCTAAAAGCATCACCTTGATTAGCAAAAGTGAAGCAGCTGACAGGTATGTTTAAAGTGAGAGCTTATCATCTTCATGGATTCGTTTAGGTTTATAACTCTCTTGCATGCTTTATCAGTGATGTGACAGAGGAAGAAGCCAAAAATTTCCCAGTGAAAACTGAGTTATATGGAGGTATAGAAACTCACTTCCTGTAAATACTCACCTTTTTCGCTTGTGCAAAGCATATCTAGTTTCTCATTCCTAACGGAAACTATGAGAGAAAATTTTATAAAATGACGCTGAACTCTGGGGAATTTTGCACAAAACTAGTATAAACAATTTTTTATCTGATAAAATTATCAATAACTCTCAAAATTACAGAAAAGTATCCTGAACCATTGAATGTTGTCAATGGCATTAACATCTTGGATAAATGGTTTGTATTACCCTTGTCTACATAGGCAGACAAAAGACACACTCACCCATACACAACTATACACATGCAAACCCCACAACACCCCCCATACACAACTATACACATGCACTCGCACATGCTCAAGCGCACATGCACGTGTATGTGTGCGTGCATGATTGTGCAGTAATAAATTAATTATGGTAGTTTTGTGCAAAATAACCCAAAGTTCCTGGTTGCTTTGTCAAACTTAACCAAAATTATATTTTGGATTAACCACATTGATTGCAGACTCAGACTCCAGAAGCCAAATTTTGACAAGCTGAATTCAGCTTGGGTCAAGGGCTTAACTTGTCCGGTTGTTATTGAGGCTGTGTATTCAAAAGATCTCCAGAACTGTGAAGCAACAGGGCGTTTCCATGGGTTTGTACGTTAGGGCTTCAGTGTTATTAGAATGCTAGAAAACTGTGAAACTTATGGCCATTTGCAAATATAATATAGCATTTTGAGAGAAACTGCTGCGCATGTAGATATGGAGTTTCTTTTTTTCTTGGTTCTCGTCTTGCCACTCCAACCATTAAAAATGTCATGCGATTTCGGTTTATATATACTCTCAGAGTTTCACTATTTTGTATCAAAAACTTTCTGAATGTTTTTTATTATTTTTTGGCTGACAGAAATACTTTGAATATTGTTAAGTTTTTACGTTGTTACTTTAGTGTCCAAACATCACCATGTGACATGATGCACGTATAGATGTTTGGATGGTTTTGCTCTTACTTGGATTTGACATACCCATCACGCTCTATACATCTGTCTCCCAGTATTTCTACTGAATCCAAATACTCTTTTCCAGATAGTGGGAAAAATGAAAATGTTCTGGTCCACTCATTTTACTCGGCCATTTAGCTTTAGTGCTTGCCATTTAGCTTGTTGCCCAACTACATCCGACCATTTTACTCAGCCCCTTTTCCAACATCATTCTCCGTACTTTCTTCGACTTCGCCCACTTTCCAGTTTCAGCATAAATATTCGCCAGATGAACATAATATCCACTCGCCTCCGGCTCCAACGCAATACAATTCTCAGCAGCAACCTCCCCTAACTCAACATTCCCATGCAATCTACAGGCAAGAAGCAATGCACCCCAAACCCCGGTATGAGGCTCCATCGGCATCTTTTTCACCAACTCATAGGCTTCGTCCAATCTCCCGCTCCTCCCCAAACTATCAACCATGATAGCATAGTGGTCCGCTGAGGGCAACACGTTATACTTGCTCCACATTAAATCAAAACAAACTCGAGCTTCTTCAATCAAGCCAGCGTGATTATACGCCGTTAAGAGCCCAATGAATGTAACTTCGTTGGGCACAACCTCGTCCTGCGCCATCAAATTAAACATTTTGACGGCATCCTTAGGTCTCCCATTTACCCCGCATCCCAATATCATCGCGCTATATGCTACTGTGTCTCTCTTCTTCAGTCCACTGAAATGCTTAAATGCCTGGTCCATGCACCCACACTTTGAATACAAATCTATAAGAGCAGTACTCAAATGGTGATCCAATCTAATATCCAAACAACACATGTACTCCTCTACCCACGATCCAAATCTCAGGTCCCCTAATTGCGAACAAGCCGATATAACGCTAGATAACGTCATTTCATCAGGAGTAACCCCCGAGTCAGGCTTTCTCATCTTATTAAACAACTGAATCGCCTCGCTCGGGTGACCATTTTGCGCATAACAAGAAATCATCGCATTCCAGCAAAAAACGTCTCTAAACTCCATTGCATCGAACAAAATCCTTGCGACAGAAACATCTCCGTTTCTCGCGTACCCAGAAATCATTGTGATCCAAGAAACGTTGCTTCTCATCGGCATTTCATCGAACATTTTCCTTGCACTCTCCAAATCACCAATATCAACATACCCGCTTATTATCCCGTTCCAAGACCCCGCATTCCGTTCCTCCATCGAACAGAACAGCTCTCTAGCACGATCCATCTGCTTAGCTTTCGCATAGCCCGAGATCATCGAATTCCATGTCACCACATCTCTATTCGGCATCGAGTCAAATACTCTCCGGGCCGAGGCCAAGTCTCCAGCTCGCAAATAGGAGGCTAACATGGCGTTCCAAGAGACCACATTTCTGACTGGCATTTCGTCGAACATCTTGCGAGCGGCGTCGAGGCCGTCGAGTTTAGAGTAGAGATCGACAAGGGCAGTTTGGGTGTAGACGTTGGACTGGTGGCCGAGCTTTACGATCTGGGAATGGATTGAGGAGGCGAGGGGTTTGGAGTTGAGGTGGGCGCAGGATTTGAGGGCGGAGGAGATGGAAGAGGGGTCCGGGCGGTGACCGGATCCGAGGAGGAGGGAGTAAAGGGAGAGGGCGTGGCGGTGGCGGCCGGCGGCCGCGGAGGAGCGGATCGGGTCTGTGCATGACGAGAAGGAGGAGGGTGAGGGAAGACGGTGAACGATAGAGAGGATTCGGCGATGAAGTGTGAGCTTAAGAACGAGCATTAAGCGGCTGGTTTGGGATGGAGCTTCGGGCCTTCACTTTTTTAGTTTTGTTTCGAAGGTTAGATGAACAAATTTTCAAAATAAACCCATTTATTTTTATTTATTTTTATTAAAAAATTTAACTCACTCCCATTTTATTTCTCAAAACCGACTCATTTCGTGGCCACGTCAGCAGCGTGGTCACGAAATGAGTCGGTTTTTTTAATGACGCCTCTAAATAGTCGGGGTTGCCAACCCCGACAATTTAACTATGTCGGGGTTGCCAACCTCGACTATTTAGTACAAGCTAAAATAGTCGGGGTTATGGCCTTGTCTAATAGGTCGGGGTTACAACCTCGACCATTTCAAAAGTCGTATTTCGAAATGGAGGGGGTTGCCAACCACGACCATTTAGCAGAGACTATCTGTAGGGTCGAAAAATTTAAGGATTGATTGATTCTCTTGTTTTAAGAAATTTGGGTTCGATCACTTGGTACGAAACCCTTACAATCACTCACGATCTCTCGATTACAGGGGCAGAGAAGATTAATTCAGCTTCTCTTTTGTTTAAGATGGGTTCTTGCTAGCGAAAGGATGCTTCTCTCGATGCTTGAGTCGAGATTGCCTCCCGTTGATGATCAGATCAATGTTGCTGGAGCTTTTGACATCCGTTGGCTGGCCGAAATTGAGATTTGAACTCCGGACCCGTGCACAGAAACTCTGATTTCTGATGCTTCTTGAAGTCCAAGTCTAAAATCTCCAATTAGTCAACAACCAATCAACCCTTTTCTCTGTAACCATCGATGGCTATTTATAGGGTTTTAAGCACGTAACTGACGTGCTATAATCATGGGTAGAGGGGCGTAACTGCCGCCCCCAAATCAGCGCACGCTGTAACGTGCTCCTGAAAATTAGCCCATGTGGCTAACTAGATCTTCGGAGCCGTTACAGGTAAATCCCACGTGGATGACTAACCTCGTCTTTAATTGAAACGGAGTCCGTCAAGTAAGACGAGCCCGAGGTTCGTCTTACCAAGCAAACCTTGTAGTAGACCAGCTTCTTCCGACGAATTTTATCTTCACCGACTTCATCTGACGAACCTCATTTTCACTAACGAAATTCATCTTTGATAGCTGTAGGTTGTCTAAATATCACTGCAGAGATCTGATCCCCATAAAACACCGATGATGGAAGTTACAATTCAACGGCTTCCAGAAGATTACAATTTGAAGATTTTCACGTAGATCGATAAATGTTACAATCTGACGACCTTCACAACAACTGATGAAAGCTCCAATCAACAGCCTTCATAATCAACATCAGGAGTTACAATTTGACAACTCTCACATATCAAAGAGCTAAAGCAAAGATTACAAAATGATGATCTTTGCAACGCTTTGACAAAAAGAGACTACAAATCGACAGTCTCTTCAAATCAAGACGCGGAAGTCCTCCCCGCGTACCAGCATCAAGACGCACCGCGTTCACAGTTGCTGACACAGTGCAAACATAGCTCACATTCAGCTCCAAACGCAGCTCAGACGCAGCTGCCAACGTAGCTCATTTTCGGCCGTAAACGCAGCCTCCAAGCTGCCAACACAGCTTCTCTCCACTGCCAAACGCAGCTCTTAAATCCTTCCAACACAGCTTCTAACAAGCTGCCAACGCAGCTTCCAAATTGCTGCAAACGTAGCTTCCAATTGCTGCAAATAAGCTTCTAAATCGCTGCAAACGCAGCTTCTAATTGCTGCAAATAAGCTTCCAGACGCTGCTTCCAAGCTTCCAGACGTTGCGTCCGAGCTTCCAGACGCTGTGTCCGAGCTTCCAGACGCTACGTTCAAGCTTCCAGACACTGCGTTTGAACGCAGAATTCACGCCAGAACGCGGATTTTGTGTTTGACTCGTTCAAACACAAGCTGAACGGTTTCAAAACTGTTTCCCACGATCTGAGGGGATCACAACTCCACTCAGGAGTGATTTAAGGGGCGGTTACATCCCATTAGCCCCACTTAGGAGCGAATTAAAGGGGGGGGGGGGACAGTTACACCCCTTAATCCCCTATAAATAACTAAAAAATCAGTTTAGTGAGGAGCTCGGATCCTTTGGTTCTGATCCTTCAGTTGGGACTTGGCAGCGAAAAGAGGATCATTCATCCTTCGGCTGGAGCTTTGGAGATCGGCAACAGGATCTTCTTCATCCTTGGCTTATAACCGACTTTCGATTAAATCGACTCTTTCATAGAGTTTCAAACTCGTTCAGAGTTATCAACTCATCAAGAGTTTCAAACATGCCACGTAAGTCCTCCACAGCGTCAAATCGTGAGGAGGAGATACTGTTCCAATGAATCAAGACGTACGGATCGTCAACGGAGAGCAAACTCGACACGAGCATTCGAGGGAGGCACTCAATCGCCACCGTGAAGAACCCAGAATTAAACAAAGAGGGGAATCCAGATCATTCTCCTCTCTTTTGTAATCGAAAATCCAAATTGTAATTAAGATCGAGAGAATACAAATCAATTTTCTTTTATTTCACTTACTTCAAATTTTCCACCAAACAAAAGATGGCGACTCTACTGGGGACTAGCTTCTCTGACGAAGAGGTGGTGGCGCAATCCGACATCATGCTCATTGGAACGACCGTTAAAACTCTGATCATCCAGTTCGATCAAGCTAAGTTTGAGGAGGCCCTCTCCTCTGGGTCCCTTAGCCCTAAGGCTATGCGTAAAATCCACAAAGTTTCTAAGGAGACTAAAGCTCCAGTTATGGCCGACTCATCAAAGGACTATCTCCCTTGGGGGTTGCACTGTTCAACTGCTAAGAAGAATCGCTTTTCTCTTGCTTGAATGTGGCACAAAAAGAAGAAGAGGCGAAGGAACCCGCTGAGTCCAACTACGTAGCAAGTCTTTTAAGTTTCCTTTTGACGAGCCTCATCTTCACTAGTGAGTTTTACGTCTGGTAATGAGTTTCGAACCTCATGTCCAATGACGAGCTTTGAACCCCATATCCACTAGTGAACCTCGAACCTCGTATCCAATGACGAGCTCCGAGTCTCGTAGATCAGTTTCATTCAACAATGAGCTTTGTCTTTTGATGTCGAGCTTTGCTGCGTGGCGACTCTCATTCTCGAGGTTAATTTTCACTAAACGACGAGCCTCGTCTCTAATTGAGACGAAGTTCGTTTTCCTGATCATCCTTCTCATATTTTGGAACTTGACATTTTTTAATGCCTACACTATCCACCCAACTCAGTCGACAGGTCGAAATTGGCTAAGGAAAATAGTCCGGTTTAGCAAACCTGACTATTTTGTTCTGGATCCCGCCCCCTATATAAACCCCCAGGTCGTTTCCAGCCTTTATTCCACGTTCTCAGCTCATTTCCAGTCGCCTCTCTCCGTCGTTGTCGTCTCCCAAGCCAAAAATCTCGCATTTCAATGCCATTTTTGAGCGGAATTTCATCGTGATAGATCTAACAGGTACTTTCTCTTCCTTCTTTCCTCTTTTAACATGTAGAAATCTAGGGTTTTGTCTCCAAAATGAATTTATAGTGTTCGAACTCTATTTGTAGTGGTTTATTTAGAAAATTTATTCTTGTTGTAGTTGAAATTAAACATTTGGGGCATAGAATACTCGATTTTAGGGTTTAGAATTTGGGGGTCAATTTTTGGGTTTAGGATTTAGGGGTTTACAGTTGTAATTAGGATTTAGGGTTGTAATTGATAATATTTTTTAAATTTTTTGCATTTAAATGATATAATTTTGTTTTGCATAGGTTGAACAATATGATTTTTATTGCTTGCTCTTATGGTGGAACGATTAATTATGGAATGAATAATATGTCAATGTACGTCAGAGGGGTGATAATCCCGTTAATGGTATCAGAATCATATAGTTACCTTGACTTGGTTAATGAATTGCATCGAGTTACGACAATTGACCCACGAGAGTATCGACTAAAAATAATATGCAATTGGCCAATAACTTATGATAGAACGTCCGTAGTTGAGATCTCAAACGATCATTCGATGAGTATTTTGTTTAATTTGAGCAAGTCACAACCAACGGTAGAATTGTTTATTGAAACAGTGCCACATGGTACGGGCCAAATATTCAACCCTCCAGGAGAATTCTCACGCATGTTAGATTTGGGAGTTGAGTCTGAAGGCTTTCTTTCTTCTTCGAGTCTGAAGGCTTTCTTTCTTCTTCGAGAGAAATGTAGCAGACTCAATTATAATATCACAATGGTGCACCTTCATATGAAGAGGATGAAAGAAGCGACGCCTCTAATGGTGAAGATGAAGATAGTGCACCAATTGACATCATGCAATTTATGGGTGAAGACGATGAAGAGAATCTGGATTAGTCAGATGAAGATTATGTTAATAATGAATATGTTGAGTACGAAGAACCACCCCCCGACGAGTTTGAGGATGATGAGTGAGTTTGTTCTTCCATAGTACATGATATGCGCATTGGCGAAAGTTCATCCAATAGAGGAGATGAGGAGAATGTCCCTTTCAGAGTTGGTGAATTATTTGAGACTAAAGACCAATTGGTTGATACTATTCGTGATTACTCAATCAAAAAGTTGGTCAAATTCAAGCAAATTAAAAGTAATCGCACAAGTTATGAGGCAATCTGTTTTATGAATACACAAAGGCAAGATCGGGCAGAGGGGAATGAATCTGATTACGCATGTCCTTGGAAGTTATATGCATTTGCCGGAAAGAAACATAATGGGTATTTTAGGATCAAAAAAAATACCACGATGTTCACACATGTAACAATCCAATGTTCGAGAGAGACCACAGTGGTGCCTCCGCCTCTTACATAGTTCAGTTGATTATGCCAAAATTAAAGAAGAAACTTGAACTAAAGCCCGATGACATAATTGATAGAGTGTCACATGATAAGCGGATTGAAATATCGTATAGCAAAGCGTGGAATGCAAGGAGAATTACGATAACAAAACTATTTGGTGATTGGAAGAAGTCTTACGCGACACCGCCTCAATATCTTGATGCGATCAAAAGAAGCAATTCTGGATCTGAATACAAACTCATAGCCAAAGAGGTCAATCCGGGAGTTCATAAAGTCACCTCTGTACTTTGGGTATTTGGTCCTTCGATCGAGGGATTTAAATTTTATCGACCGATCCTTAGCATTGATGAGACACACTTATACGGTAAATATAAGAGTGTATTGTTTGTCTCTACAGGAGTAGATGCAGATGGGGGCTTATTTCCTTTGACATTCGTAGTTGTAGAGGTCGAGAACAGTGAAAATTAGGAGTGGTTTTTTTTGTATCCAATTATATATTTTTAATGTGTTTCCTCCTAGAAAAATTACTTTTATATCCGATAGGATGAAAGGTATTTCAAGAGCATTGTCTAGAAGATTTGACTCTCATCACAATCACCGCTATTGCTTACAACACATTAGAGCTAATTTTAAAAAGAGTTTTGGTCAAGTGCATCTACAAAACCTTCTTTGGAAAGCGGGTGTTACACCCGAAACGTGTGTGTATGATCAGATACGAGATCAAATCAAGGCAACATCTCAAGCTGCACATGATTGGAATGAGAGTAGTTTGGAAAGCGAGTACGTCGACCAGTGGGCACTAAGTAAAGATGGCGGGAATCACTATTGCATGATGACAACTAATTGTTCTGAAAGCTTCAACAGTGTACTTAAGGGGGCTCGAGCAATGCCCATACATGCGTTGATTGCAAGGACATTTTATAGACTAAATCAGTATTTTGTCAAGCGGTGAGAGGATGGAGAAAAGTAGGGGACGTTGTTCACCCTAAAAAATAAAGAGATTATAGGAGCTCGTGTCAAGCAAGCCAGATTGACTAAGCATGGTATTTATCCGATTGATTAGAGATTTTTATTTGAGATTATTGATTGGTATGTGTGTTATTGTGATTGTGATTGCATTGTGGATTGATTGTGGATTGATATGTAACAGCAGAAGTTTGAATTTCCAGCTGAAAGTGTGTGTAGTAGAGTCTGCCAAATGGTCAAGGTTGGGAACCCCGACCATTTTGTGCATGTACACGAAACGGTCGAGGTTCCCAAACCCGACCATTTTGTCGTAGGTAAATTCTCCTCTGCTAAATGGTCGGGGTTCCCAACCCTGACCGTTTTTAGCTCCATTCAGCGACTGGGCCAGAGCTCTCTGTCACATGGTCGGGTTTAGGAACCTCGACCATTTCAGAATGGGATTTCGAAATGGTCGGGGTTGCTAACCCCGACCAATTAGACAGGGCACTAAATTAGCCGGGGTTAACAACCCCGACTAATTTAGCTTGTACATAACTAAATAGTCGGGGTTGACATCCCGGACTATTTAGAGACGTCACTAAAAAAACCGACCCATTTCGTGGCCACACTGGTGACGTGGCCACGAAATAGATCGGTTTTGAGAAATAAAATAAGAGTGGGTCGAATTTTTTAATAAAAAAATTAGATGGGTTTATTTTGAAAATTTGTTCCCCCTAAGATCCTCCGAAAGTAGTGCCTCAAATTATTGAAATTGCTATCAGGTCCCTCAACGGTTGAACTATTCTGAATTTGTCCCTCCAATCATTGAATTTTGTACTATGTTCCCCAATTTATGAGTTACTTAGCGATTAATCTCACCGTTCAAGAGTAGAAGTAGCAATTAGAGGAAATTAATCACTTAAAGCATCATAATTTTTATTGGGTCACCGTATTCTCATAAGTTATTTCAAGTTAATCATTATGATTGCTAAATTTGCTATTGATTTGAGAGACTAATTTGAAAAAATAACTTACGAGTTGAGGGCTCTGATGACAATTTTGATGGTTTGAGGGACTAATTTTAAAATATGAAACGTGTAAGGGACTAATATCGAAAAACTCCTTTCTAGTTTTACTAATTCTTGAAAAGTGGATCAGCTGTTGCATCATGGCCTTGCCTGCTTTCTCTTGGGCTATATTTTATTGTTTAATTTAAATTTGAAATGTCCAGCTTGTATATATCAAATTGTAAAATTAAATTTAGAGAAAATTTTTGATGGGTTTTGATGATAGAGGCTAGAGAATGGAGATGATGTTGGGACAAACCCGGAGCCTAATAGAGCAGGATCGCAGCAATAGTAGAGCAAAAAGAGAGATAAAATGTTGGACAAATAGATTTACGTGGTTTGGCACTTGATTACCTACGTCCACGGGCAATGATAGAAGAATCCACTATGAGGAAAAAAACTCTGGAGTTACAAACTCTCTCTCTTTACAAGGAGAAATTCTCTCTGTCTTTTCTCTCTCACTCTTCTATATAAGAAGTTATTTCTGGGATGATATTTTCTTAAATATTTGGAGCCTATTTATAGGATTTTGAAAAACACTATGCCTAATAAAATAATAATAAATTACTATGCATTTATATTATAATAATGATGTGGGGCCCGCTCCTTTATCCAAAGTCAAAAACGGCTGCTGTCAAAGGAACGTGGGCGGTTGAGGCTGTTGACAATCTCCCACTTGAAGATTTGATTAAGTATCAATCATATCTTCATACCATTCTTTCTATCTTATCATCTTCATGTTGCTTACGTCTCTGACAGACTACAGGAGGATCGACACCAAATAAATTTTTCAGTATTAACTGTTTTTGTCAAAAAATCAGCTAGGTTGTCTTTGGTGTGAATTTTCTGCATATCCACTGTTCCTTCTTCCACTTTCTCACGAACGAAGTGATACTGAACTGGAATGTGTTTGATCTTTGAATGAAAGGCTGGATTTATTGCCAAATGCAAAGCACTCTGACTGTCACAAAATAGAGAAATCTTCTTTTGTTCGTGGCCGAGTTCCTCCAGCACCATCTTCAACCACATCGCCTCTTTAATAGCTTGTGTAGCTGCTACATACTTTGCTTCTGTTGTTGAAGTAACCACAACTGACTGCAGTTTTGAAACTCAGCTTATAGCTCCGTCAGCAAGTGCAAACATATAGCCTGTGGTGGATTTGCTATTATCATGATCACCTGCATAATCAGATTCAATATATCCACAGACAATATAATCAGATCCCTCATAACATAATGTAACGCCCCGCCCCGGAATCCCGGAGTCGGTACGCTATTAGATCTGATGGACTGACCTCACAAACCACCACATGTCTTTTCAGCACGTTTTGTCCTCACTCACGCGCTCCCTGGAAAACTTCCCAGGAGGTCACCCATCCTAGAATTTCTCTAGGCCAAGCACGTTTAACTTTGGAGTTTCTAAGAGTTAGGTTCCCGAAAAGAAGATGCATCTTGATGGTATGAGTATTCCAATCAAATCTATCAATAGTAGTCACATCACCCTCTTAAGGGTTGGGGTATTACACATAATGCAACATTTGAGGTTCTCTTAATGTATCTTAGGACCATCTTTACAACATTCCAATGCTCTTTATCAGGATTCGCCATGTATCGACTAACCACTCCCACTGCTTGTGCAATCTCTGGTCTTGTACAAATCATCGCGAACATTAAGCTTCCCACTGCTGACGCATACGGTACTCGAGACATCTCCATCCTCTCTTTTTCACTGCTAGGACTCATACTGGAGGATAACTTGAAATTAACAGGAAGTGTGATAGAAATTGACTTACAATCTTGTATGTTAAAGCGCCGTAAGATTTTCTTCAAATAGTGCTTCTGAGAAAGCCAAATCTTCCTATTAATTCTGTCTCGGTAAATTTGCATCCCTAGAATCTTGTTTGCATATCCTAAATCCTTCATTTTAAATTCCCTAGCTAACTGAGCCTTTAATTCTTGGATATGATCTTTGTTGGGGCATACAACCAACATGTCGTCAACATACAACAATAAGATAACAAAGTTATTTTTATCAAACCTCTTGAAATATGCACAAGGGTCTGAATTAAGTCTGTTGTATCCAAGGCTCAAGATGAATGAATCAAATCTCTTATACCAACACCTCGGTGCCTGCTTTAGACCGTACAGAGATTTGTTCAATCTGCAAACCAAGTTCTCTTTTCCTTTTTCTTCAAAACCTTTTGGTTGGAGCATGTAAATTTCTTCTTCAAGATCTCCATGAAGAAATATTATTTTCATATCTAGCTGCTCTAGATGTAAGTCAAATATAGCACTCATAGCCAGGAATATTCGGACTGTTGTAAGTCAAACTACAGGAGAAAATATTTTATTAAAATCAATACCTTCTTTCTGAGCATATCCTTTTACCACCAATCTAGCACGATATCGCTCCACCTGATCATCGCCATTTCTCTTGATCTTGTAGACCCATTTGTTTCTAATGGTCTTTCTTCCTTGTGGTAGTGACACAAGTTCCTAAGTCTTGTTCTTATGGAGAGCTTCAATTTCTTCTTGCATTACTGCCATCCACAAAGATGCATCTGTACCATTTATAGCTTCATAAAAAGTTGATGGCTCTCCATCTTCTGTTAGAAGACAGTATGCAACATTACTCTCCGTAATATACTCCGAGTGCCAAGTCGGTGGTCTTCTCTCACGAGTTAACCTTCAAGCTTCTGGTGCCTTGGACTCGACTGGTTCTTGTACATCATACTCCGGTGTTGCTTCAGAAGAATTCAGATTATCTTCTACCTGAATAGTTATAGTCTCTGAGTCCTTCCTCGAAATGCTTTCTTTTTCTTTACTTTGTAGTTGATTTTCTACAAAGATAACATCTCTGCTGATGATAACCTTGCGGGCAGCGGGATCCCACAGGCGATACCCCTTTACTCCATCAGCATACCCTAAGAATATGCATTTTCTAGATTTTAAATCCAACTTTGTAATTTTTTGGGCATTGTACATTACGTACACTGGACTTCTAAATATATGAAGGTTGGAATAATCAACTGGCTTGTCAGTCCACATCTCCATCGGCGTCTTCAATTGTATTGCAGTTGATGGAGATCGATTCACCACATAACAGGCGGTTTTTACTGTTTCCGCCCAAAACACTTTATCCAGATTTGCAGTTGCCAACATAGCTCTGTTAGACGCTAGAGGGGGGGGGTGATTAGGGTCTTATGCTAATCTAATCCGATTAAAATACTAATAAAAATTACTTAACAAATATATTCTTGCAAGATAGATATACGAGAGATATAAGCAAGAATAAGTAATATGAACAACAAGATATATCCTAACAAAGAGATATAGGTAATGAATGTGCAAGGATATAAAGCTAACACAAGGTGATATATCCTACCAAATAGATATACAATATGATATATGCAAGGATATGTAAACTAACACAAGGGTAAACAATATGAACTAGATAGTGGATCATATAAATAATAAGCTAATGACAATGGCGATAAGAAATATAAACACAAGTATAAATAAACGCCAAAGCATACTCAAACACAAGATATGATCACGGAGTTCGGACCTTCCGTCCTACGTCTCCGCTCCCCACTCCCGGGGAGAAATCCACTATCACAATCCGGTTTGGAAGCCGGAACTTCTACACACTCGGTTTACAAGTTCACCGAAAACTCTCACACAACAAACACTATGCAATCACACTCTACACCCACACAAGTGTTAGACCTAGCCGTGTCTTCCTCAAGTGCTCGATTACAACCTCTTCCTAGGTTCGTCAACCGACGCCACTCCTCTTGGAACGATCCCCGACTCTCACCACACACTCCTCACTCGGTGTACAAGTGTATTACAAAGTGATCTCACAATTAAGCATAATATAACAAATGATTGTTCTCTCTAACAAGGTGAGAACTCAATTAAGCACAACTTAATATTACAAACTCTCACAACCCTAATATACTATGTATGCAAATACAATAAGCTCAAGTGGGTGTGTGTAACAATGAGTAAAATCAAATCTAAACTCAATATAAAACTAGCTTTAATGGAAATGATAATTAACAAATAATTAATAAATAAAAGCTAGAGTAGAGTTTAGAAAACTTCTCAATAGATCAAGATGGAGAGATGGAGATTTGAGCCCAAACAAGAAGATGATCTCCTCCACTTGTGAAAACCAAAACAGCTTTAAACCAAACCCTTAAACAAGCTTAAAACAAGCTTAAACTCTTTTTAAAAATCTTTAAAACATTTTCTTTTGTTACTTGAGAACTGAGATCAAAGAGGGTATTTATAGCCTCCAAAACCTCAGCCAAAAACTCCCAAGCAAAAGACAAAAAACAGCCCCAGCAACGGTAACAAAAATAGCCGTTGGGAAGAGAGCTGACAGAGCGGCGGTCGACCGAAAAAATTCGCGGTCGACCGCGATGCAGATCCCAGACTAGGAATCGAGCAGAGACTTCTTCGGCCGACCGGTGCGGTCGACCGATAAAAATTTCGAGCTCTCGGTCGACCGCGGCGGTCGACCGACAAACTCTCTGCTGCCAAGATACAAATGAACATAGGGGCGGTCGACCGGTGTGGTCGACCGAAATCTGATATTACAGAAAAACAGGTTTTAGAGCTAATTTTTGAGACTTTGGAAAATAAGTTAAAAATAACAAATGAAGTCCAAAAATAATGAAACTTTGGGAAAT
>BQKN01066491.1:910763-925776 GCA_022839385.1 Asparagus kiusianus
TTGGTAATCTCGCGGATGAAGCTTGAACTTGATCTTTAACTTGAATTTCAAGGCTTCAACCTGACATTCCGCCAACCTCCATTGGATATGATCATTGAAGCTCTATTCCATCCATCCTCCAACTACGTTGTTTGTCTATAATAAATAAGAAAACACAAACACTAGACAAACAACATTAGAAGTAAATTGTTTATTAAACATCATCAAAACAGGAAGGCCAACAAGCTCTTGTTCTTTCCAACAGAGTTCTGTTCATCTGCTCCGCCACTCCATTTTGTTGAGGAGTATAAGCCGTACTAAATTGTCTTTTGATGCCTTCATGCTTGCAGAATGCTAGGAATTCACCGTCTGTGTATTCTCCTCCATTATCTGACCTTAAGCACTTGATCTTCTTCTCATATTCAAGTTCAACCCACGCTTTGTAGGCTTAAAATACTGAGAACACATCCGTCTTCTTCTTGATAGGATACACCCAACATCTCCTGGAGTAATCATCAATAAATGACACAAAGTACTTTGCTCCTCCTAAGGATGTAACTGGTGCTTGCCATACATCAGAATGAACCAGTTCCAGAATAGCCTTGCTTCTAGAACTTGATGTGTTGAACTTTAGCCGATGCTGCTTACTAGTAACACAATGCTCGCAGAATGGAAGAGCTACCGAATTAAGTCCGGGAAGCAGTTTCTGATCGGAGAGAATCTTCAAGCCTCGTTCTGACGTTTGGCCTAGTTTGTGATGCCACATCATGGTTTGTTCTTCTCCATGGCTGGTTGATGCCACACATGAATCATCTTCCTGCATGGTTTCTCCCTTGAGCATGTACAGATTTGCAGCTATCTTTTCTTCTTTTATCACCACAAGCGCCCCTCTAACAATCTTCATGATCCCATTTTCGATATGGGTCTTGCACCCGAGCTCATCTAATTGTCCCATAGACAATAGATTCTTCTTCAAGCCCTTCACATATCGCACATCTTGAATGGTGCGTATAGTACCATCAAACATTTTAATTTTGATAGTGCCAATACCAAAAATCTTTAAGGCATGATCATTCCCCATGAATACAGATCCTCCTGAGATAGGTTCATATTTGTGAAACCATTCTCTCCGAAAGGTCATGTTCCAAGAGGCTGCTGAATCTAGAAGCCAGACATCAGTAAACTTCTTTCTGCCTTCATCAACAGTGGTTCCTCCACTGAATAGAATTTCACCATCATCTGATGTGCTGACAATGCATCCTTGAGATGTTGATGGCTCTGAAGTCATTTTATCTCTACTCTTCTTGTTGTGCCAACACTCCGATTTGATGTGCCCTCTTTTACCATAATTGTAACATTTGATATTCTTCTTACTTCATGATTTCGATCTACCATGGGCATGACTCCCACTGGAGCCACGTTCTGTTGATCTTCCTCTCGTCACCGACAAGGCCTCCACTTGTTACGAACTTGACTGCCTATCTTTCTTGTTCTTGCGCCGATTTCTTCCTCCAGAATAGCGGCTGCAACATCATCGAAAACTAGATAGTCTATGAGGATGTTGTTTGTCAAGTTGATGATGAGTTGATCATACGAGTCAGGTAGACTCTAAAGTAGAAGTTCTGCACGTTCATTCGCACCAACTGTATACCCCAACATTGTGAGTTGGGAGAATAGTGTGTTTATAGTGTTGATGTGGTCGGTCATCGATGTAGATTCCGCCATCCTAAGAGTGTAAAGTCTCCTTTTTAAGAAGATTTTATTATGCATGGATTTCGCCTCATATAGCTTTGTTAGAGTATCCCGGATATCCTTTATTGTCTTCTTCTCCTCTATGCTTGACAGCACCCCGTCTGCTAATGCCAGATGGAGATTTGCAATAGTATTTTCATCCATCTCGTTCCACTTCTTATCATCTGTGATGTCATCCGGCCTTACACTGATGGTCGCCAGACAATTATCTTTTCTTAATATAGCCTTTATCTTCAACTTCCACAGTGAGAAATTACTCCCGTCGAATTTCTCGGTCTTGAACTTTGTCGCCATTGCTTCTACCACGAATAGTAACTTCTTACTATCTCACGTAAACAGTAACCGTATTTATGAACAATAACCGTATTCATGAATAGTATCACACTTGTGAATAGTACCGTATTTATGAACAATACCATACTCATGAATAGTACCCATCACCTTCAAAGGGTAAATGATAACCTAACTTATTTTTTTGATATGGAGGATCTACCTTTGGTGGTAGCCACAGAGCATACGATAAGTAGATATATACAAACACCCTAAGTTGGCTCTATACCATTTGTTAGGACAAACCCGGGGCCTAATAGAGCAGGATCGCAGCAATAGTAGAGATAAAAAGTTAAACACACAGATTTACGTGGTTCGGCCACTTGATTGCCTACGTCCACGGGCAATGATAGAAGAATCCACTATGAGGAGAAAACTCTAGAGTTACAAACTCTCTCTCTCTTTACAAGGAGAAATTCTCTCTGTTTTTTCTCCCTCACTCTTCTATATAAGAAGTTGTTTCTGGGATGAGATTTCCTTAAGGATTTGGAGCCTATTTATAGGATTTTGAAAAACACTATGCATAATAAAATAATAATAAATTAATATGCATTTATATTATAATAATGATGTGGGGCCTGCTCCTTTATCCAAAGTCAAAAACGGCTGCTGTCAAAGGAACGTGGGCGGCTGAGGCTGCTGACAGATGAAGGCCACAGTGTTCACACCTTCGTTGAAAGGAATGAAGAATGTGAAATCGTTGCGAGGCAAAATGCTATTACACCAGTCATAGGTAATGTTACTAGCTAGTTTCTTTTCCTTTTCTAGATAAATTGTATTTTGATTACAGGACTATTTAATTGCTCTAATTGCTATACTGTGATTAAATTCCTATCTGGTAGACCGACATGAGAAGACTATCACTCTGCTCTAAATTCATGGGGATTGAAGCAAGAGTTCATCAAGCGTAGTAAAATTTAAGTTGTCCTATTTCTTTTCTATTGTTTTGTGAGAATTTATATGTAAGTGTATTCTAAAGTGTAATTGAACTTTAATGTGTAGGCAGTCCAGAGCTTACATTGGTTGGTCATATGCAAAGTATTCCAGCTGGGAGATACAAGATGATTGACTGTGACAGATCGTCGTGCGGGGCGGTTTCCTTGGTTCTTCTGAAGTGTGATGGATCAAGCTTGACTGGGCCCTAATCTGTGCTTTGATTCATAGATGGAGGCTAGAAACTAATACCTTCCATATGTGTATAGAGGAGTGCACTGTCACACCAGAGGATGTATCAGACATACTTAGATTCGGGGTAGATGGTCCACCTGTTACATGTGAATGCGTGAAGAGATCATGTGGGGGTGGGGGCCACAACATTAAGCAGCATGCAGAGTTCTCAATGCGGCGTGAAGAGATCACAAACATCTTCAAGTACAGCCCACCCGAAGACCCACGAACCTAGTCGTTGCTATAAAAATAGCGCATAGGGTTTTGTGCCTAGGTGTGCAAAGTAGGGGCGAACACAGATTGGGAATTTCAGCGGCGGCTGCAAATTTGTGAGCGAAGGCAGAGGGGAGAAAGAAATATTCAGCGGCTTCTCCTTTGGCAGCGATCAAAAGCAGAGGATTAATTCTGGCGGCTGCTCTCTGGTTTTAGTATCCCTTTGAGAGAGTATTTGTGTGAGGGATCTGAGAGATTGTTTGAGGGTTTAGATTTAAGAGATTGTAAACCCTATTTGTATTCTCTTTCCCTCTATTAGTAGATCCCCCTCCTTGCCCCGTGGACGTAGGCAGTTTGCCGAACCACGTAAAATTGATTTGTTTGTGTTTGTGACCATTGTAATAGTTTTTAGGATCCCTCGATAAGTCAGTCCTAGAACTAATGAGAGGAAGAGCCGATATCTCACTTTGTTGAGATATTCGCTTCAGATTCTTATTTCCTTGGTGAGATGAGAATTCTTATTGATCTTTCTCTCTTATTGTGCACCAGAAACTCTGCCGAAATTTTCACTGCGCACAACATTACAGGGACTGATGACCACCATTGGGAGGATTTATTTTAGAGAATATTATTGTCAAAACTGGAATATAATAATAATATAAAATTTAAATTAAAGAGTTAGAAAATTTAGGCTTGATCGGGAGCAGTCGTGATGTCACTGTCCTAGAAGATTGATGATCCGCCTATCGCCCTGGCGCAATCTGTCCCCTCTCCCCTAGCGGTAAAAACCCTCGAAATCGGCCGACCTCTGCGCTCGGGTGTGAGTCACAGAGCTTATGCTCAGACAAAAACGGTTGCCCAAAATATAAATGTAAAAGTGTAGCTGAAATAACTTGGGAGAAAAGAGAGTGGAGAAAGAGAGCTTTTGGAAGTTGTTCTTCTCGTTGTTGTATATCTGAATGAGGTCTACGGCTGCTTATATAGGTGAGGAGAAGTGTAACCCCCGCTGAATCAAAGGAACCGTTACGCTCGAATCTCTCTTCCGTTACCCGCATGCAGCCGTTACAAAACGTGTAAAAAAGCTTGAGAAGCAAAAATGTGTGCGTGTGCGGTGCAGCGTGGCGCGCGCGTGCGAGGCGTGGCATGTGCGCGCGCGCGTGTGAGATAGAAATGCAAAGCCCACAAAACCCAAAACACTATTCAAAGCCTAATAAGGAGAGAACCATTATATACCCGATACTATTCATCTCCTTTTCCAATGTGAGACTATCCACAAAGGCAAAATTACCTTTTCATGAACAAGACATCTAACAGTCTCCCCAAAAGGCAACATTGACTGAAGACTCAAAAAAATCAATAAATAAATTAATAAATCACAAAATAAATATAGGTTGGGCAACCTTTCGTATCGTGAATTCAGGAGAGGTATCTTTCGGCTTTGAACCTTTCCGTAGTGAGTTCATCGCCACATGAGGGACATAATGGACTAGGCCTTGAATTAGACCTATTGAATCAGGTATTGATAAAAACACACACAATATATTTTCATCTATTGAGATAAGCGGGTTGAGCATTAAAGGCCATGCTCATAAAAAACCGACTCATGAGAGTTTCTAGGGGTCAGCATTGCCCCCCCAACCGCGGCCATCACGGTTCCTCTCACGTAGGTAAGTCCTCAAAGGGTACTATAGCTGTTTATTTAATACCCCCATAATACACACGTTGGACTTATTAAGAGTAACACTCAGCCTAGCCAGCTGTATCATAAGAGCATCATCATCATAGAGAAGGGGTAGTAGCAAATACTACATAATGATATATAAATATATCTAGGTCGATGCTCCACACGAGAGTCACTTGTCCAGCTTATTTCTACCACATTCCAACATTGGGACTACGTCTCCAAATAAGGATTGGGTTGCCGCTGTTAATGACCTCATTTATGGGCTTAATCCCATCTCCCTCGATGAATCCAGAACCACATTTCTGAATAATCCCTTAGTCAAAGGGTCAACAAGATTTTTCTCAGACTTTACAAAGTCCAAGATCACAACTTTACCTAACAGGCGTTGTACAGACTTATATCTTATTTGAATATGTCTGTTATGTTTTTTATTTACATGTACTTGCTTTAGAAGCTCTATGGTAGATCTAAAATCAGAGTGAATGGAAATAGGAGGAGAGGGTTTAGGGACCAAAGGAAGTTCAGAGAGAAGATCTTTTAACCGTTCGGCTTCTGTGCAAGTAGTATCAAGAGCAATCAATTCACACTCCATGGTGCTCCTGGCAATTACAATTTGCTTATAAGATTTCCACGATACAGCTACACCACCAAAAAGAAATACATATCCAGATATAGACTTTACACTGTTAGAATATGTGACCCAGTTGGCGTCACTATACCCTTCTATAACATCAGGGTAACCAGTGCAAGTCAAGCAATAGTCAATTGTGCCTTTCAGATATTTGAATACTTTTTCTAAGGTAGTCTAATGATCTTTGCTAGGGTTGCTAGTATACTGGCTCAGTCTTCCTACAACATATGCTATATCGGGTCTGGTCTGATTGGATATGTAAAGAAGAGATCCAATCAACTGAGAATACTTTAGCTGGGAGACAGGTTCACATTCATTCTTCTTCAAGGATATAGAAGAATCATAAGGTGTGGAAACATGTTTAGAGTTATGAAAGTTAAATTTGATTAGCATTTTCTCAATGCTATGGGAAAGGCTCAAAGATATTCCTCTAGTGTCTCTAGTGATTTTCATTCCAAGTATCATGTCAGCAAGATCTAAGTCTTTCATATCAAAGTTTTTGGAAAGATAATCCTTAACCTTTGAAATTAATTTAAGTGTTGTTCCAAAGATAAGGATATCATCAACATAGAGACAGAGAATGACATAGTCATTGTTTATCACTTTAGAATAGACACATTTATCATGTTCATTCATAGTGAAGCCATATTGTGCAATAACGTTGTTAAATTTCTGGTACCATTGTTTAGGAGCTTGTTTAAGACCATACAAAGATTTAACAAGCTTACAGACTTTATTTTCCTGATTCTTAGTAATGAATCATTTAGGTTGGTGCATATAGATTTCTTCATCTAAATCACCATTTAGGAAAGCAGTCTTTACATCCATCTGATGTATAATCAGCTTATGGATAGCAGCAAAGGCTAATAATATTCGGATATTAGAGATTCGAGCTACAGGAGAGTAGGTATCAAAATAATCAATGTCCTTTTGTTGAGTATAGCCTTTAGCTACTAATCTAGGTTTAAATTTATCTATGGAACCATCAACTCTGAGTTTCTTCTTGAATATCCACTTACAATCAATTGTTTTACAACCTGGAGGTAATTCGGTGAGTATCCAAGTGTGGTTTTCCATGATAGATTTTATTTCCTTATCAATGACTTCTTTTCAGAAAGGAGATTCAGGTGAATCCATTGCTTCTTGGAATGAGCTTGGATCACCTTCAACAAGAAAGGTTAGGAAGTCTTCTCCAAATTCCTTTTTGATTCTACCTCTTTTGCTTCTTCAAGGTTCAATATCAAGAGGTTGAGAAGAACTGGAAGATGGTAGATCAGAAGGAAAAGATGATCTGGGATTTTCTGAGATTTTAGATTTGAAAGGAAAGATGTTTTCAAAGTAGACTACATCTCTTGCTTCAATGATGATATTGTTGGATATGTCACGGATTTTAGAGTTGATGACTAGAAATCTATTAATATTGCTATCTAGTGCATATCCAATAAAAACAGCATCTACAGTCTTAGAACTAATTTTTCTCTTCTTAGGTTCGGGAATAGCTACTTTAGCCAAGCAACCCCAAATCCAGAAGGAGTTCAAATTAGAAGATTTCCCCTTCCAATATTCATAAGGAGTTGTATCAGAATTTTTTTGGGAAATCCTATTGAGAATGAAGCAAGCAGAAAGAAGAGCTTCACCCTAGAGATTTTTAGGTACTCCTGAACTGAGTAATATATAGTTTACCATGTCCATTAGGGTTCTATTCTTTTGTTCAGCTACCCTGTTAGACTGTGGTGTATAGGAAGAAGTAACCTCATGAGTAATATCGTGTTCTTGGCAATATCCAGTCATATAATTTGAGGTATACTCCCCCCCGATCAGATCTAAGTATCTTAATCTTCCTGTCAAGTTGGTTCTCAGATTCAGCTTTGTACACCTTAAACCTATCTAAGACTTCATCTTTAGTTTTAAGAAGATAGGTGTAACAACATCTGGAGTGATCGTCTATAAAAGTCACAAACTACCTCCTGCCCCCTCGGGTGAGAACTCGGTTTGAGTCACACACATCACTATGAATTAGTTCGAGGGGTTTAGAGTTTCTGGTTATAGACTTGAAGGGTTTTTTAGTATGTTTCCCTTGAACATAGATTTCACACTTAGATGAGGGATCATGAGAAGATTTGGGAATAAGGTTTAATTTACTCATTCTCTGCAAGGTTTGGAAATTGACATGTCCAAGTTGTGCATGCCAAACATCACAAGACTCAACAATTTGTGCAACAGAAAGCTCATGAATTTTATTAGAACTGGAATTGATTATATTGAGTTTGAAAAGGCCATTACAGATAAAACATTTTTCTATGAAAACATTACTCTTTGTAATCACAAATTTGTTGGATTCTTTTACAATCCTATAACCAGCTCTTAGAAGAAGAGATTCACTAATCAGATTGTGATGGAGAGAAGGAACATGATAAACGCCTTGCAACTGCAGAGCTTTCCAGAAGTCATGGTGAGCTCTATACGTCCACTTCCTATTATTGGTTTAGTGGAGTCATCTACTAAGCTTATGCTTCCTCCACGTGATTATTGATAATTTAAAAACCAAGAGCGATCATTACAGATGTGGATATTTATTCCGGAATCCAAATACCAATCAGTGGAAGAAGTTAGAGAATTTACAAGATGAGCTGAAGAGGCTAACCTGAAGGAGGTTAGATTCATTTCAATCATATTTACTTTGTTTGATCCATTTCATTTAGGGGCATGTTTGGCCGGTTCCTTCTTCCGAAAGAAACAGTTAGGAGCCATGTGATTGGTTTTACCACAGACATAGTAGAACTTTTCATCAGACTTATGGCTGGAAGAGTTGGAATTTGATTTGAAGGAAGATTTGTCGAAAGGTTGTTGGTTTTTCTTGAATTTCTTCCATTTGGGTTTGAAATTCCTAGATTTAGGCTTATCTTCTACCAAGTTTACTTTAGCTTTTGATTCATTCTTGGTTTTAGAATTTTGCCTATGCTGGTCTTCAATACGAATAGCCTTACGGGCTTCAGTTAAGGTTAGATCTCCTTACTTGTGTTGGAGATCTCCAACAAATCTAGACCAGGAGGGAGGGTGTTTATCAATCAAACATGAAACTTTATAGTCGTTAGTAAAAGTGTTTCCTTTTGATTGGAGATGACGGAGGAAATCTAGGAATTCATAAATTTGTTCATTAATAGGCTTGTCATCAACCATCATGAACTTATTGAAGGAGGAAGAAGTAAAACACAGAATTCCGGCATCATCATAGTCATATTTTGTTTCAAGGGCATTCCATAGGTCTTTTGTAGCTTTGAACTCATAATATATGTCATAAAGGTTGTCCGTAATTGCACTAAGAATCCTATGACAACAATGATAATTGATTTCTTCTGGTTTCATAGAGCTAGAAAAAGAGCTAGCACTAGAACCAGAAGTAGAAGGAGCAGGTTGTTCAGGATCAGGAGTCAAAGGTTGTGAACCACTAGTTGAAGACTCAAGAGTGTCAATAGCAGATAAGAGACATAAGGTAGTGAGCCAGTATCTCATCTGATTAGCCCACCGTTTATAGTTGACACCCGTGAACTTCTCAGGTTTGATACTTTTTGAATGATCAGGAATTGCCATAAGTCCAATTCGAGTTTACTAGTCTAGGTAGATGAAATCTGATGGAATCAATACTACTAGACTAGAAACTTAATTAAACCTGCTCTTAACTAAAAACTCTAAAAGTAAAAAGATTAAAGTTTTACCCGGGTAGTTTGGCCAGGTAAGGATAGTACTAGAGGTTGATCAAAGATCTATTAAGTACCTCGTTACTTACAGAGCGCTTTACGCAACCCTTATACCTTGCCTGAGACACCAACTAATCCAAAAAAACTTAAACCTCACTTAAAGATTTCTTGTTCCTTTACTGTATATATGTATATGAAAAGTGACAAATACAGAAATTAAGTACAGTAGCAGCAAAATAAAATTAATTAGTTAACAAATTAAAACAGTTAACTATAGGTTAAAAATAAAGATTTAAAATTAACAGTAAAAAAATCAACCTTCTAGATTGCTGTCAAAATAGGAATATAATAATAATATAAAATCCAAATTAAAGAGTTAGAAAATTCAGGCTTGATCGGGAGAAATCGTGATGTCACTGTCCTAGAAGATTGAGGACCCGCCTATCGCCCTGACACAATCTGTCCCCTCTCCCCTAGCGGTAAAACCCCCGGAATCAGCCGACCTCTATGCTCGGGCGTGAGTCACAGAGCTTATTCTCAGACGAAAACGATTGCCCAAAATATAAATGTAAAAGTGTAGCTAAAATAACTTGGGAGAAAAGAGAGTGGAGAAAGAGAGCGGGGAAAGAGAGCTTTTGAAAGTTGTTCTTCTCATTGTTGTATATCTGAATGGGATCTACGGTTGCTTATATATGTGAGGAGAAGTGTAACCCCCGCTGAATCAAAGGAGCTGTTACGCATGAATCTTGCTTCCATTACTCGCGTGTAGCCGTTACAAAACGTGTAAAACATGTAAAATAAAAGCTTAAGAAGCAAAATTGTGTGCGTGTGCGGTGCGGCGTGGCATGGAGCGTGCGTGCGAGCGAGGCAAGGCGTGGCGTGGCATGGCTAGGCGTTGCGTGCGTGCACGCGCGCCCGTGTGAGATAAATATGCAAAGCCCACAAAACCCAAAACACTATTCAAAGCCCAATAAGGAGAGAACCATTATATACTCTATACTATTCATCTCCTTTTCTAATATGGGACTATCCACAATGGCAAAATTGCCTTTTCATGAACAAAACATCCAACAGATATTATGTGATATTTCTAATCTCCATAACGGCGCGATGAAGCTTAGTTAGATTCATGAGTGGTTTTAGGGACCGATACTTGCTAACGCCACGGTGGATACGATTTGGTACTTTCCAGTGCATATATCTTGTACATGATAGGTGCTATGCTATTTTTGAAGGCGAGCAAAGAGCATGTACATTATCGTTGGTTACCCCTGCTTGAGGACTAGGAGGTGTGTAGAACTCTTTCGTGGGGTAGTATAGTGTTGGCATACCATTACAGAGATTTGGTCAATGTATCCTTGATGGAGAATAAGGAGTTCAAGGCTTGCATTGCATTACTACAAATTTGGTCGTGGGAACGCTTATATATTAGCTGGCCTACAAAATAGTGGAGCATGATCTAGAGAGTCAGCTTCCATTAGTACGTGGGTATATAAATATGATATTATAACTATTTTCATGGTATAGCTTTCTTTATGTGAATATTTCTGATAATTCTTAATGTTATAGACGTGGAATGCGATGAGGCGAACAATGAGACCCAGACAAAACATGCAAATATTTATAGAAATTACTAGACATGATGCAACAGAAGTAGGCAAAAATTTTCTCCTAGTTCTTTCAAAGTTTATATTACAATTCTATTGTATATAAAATCAATGTTAATTTTGATTTTGATTTTTTTTAGTTCAATTGGACGCCATATACTACGAAAGTTGTCAATTTCCTTACACCTGTTTGTAGAGAGGGTGCTGATGCATGGAGAGCCAGAGTATCCTTGATTTGTTTTGAGATTGATAGATGTATATGCCTGATCGTATTTTGCTACAATTTCATTTATCACAACATGTGCCTTACCCTATTTTGATAGAAAAGCGAGTGTGACAGTGGGGATCACATCATATAAATTGGAGAAAGAGCATAAAGTCTACATAAACAGCTAACATGACAAGCAACATGCGATACGTCATCGGAGAAATAATCTCATAATGTATACATAATATATGCATTGGTATTGGGATATCACATTAGATGGATATTACTTGAGCTAAAGTCACACCACGCCCACCATCAGAGAGGTACATATCCAGCAGAATAATCAAAAAAGATTATGTAAGATTTTAAACTCAATTGAAAAGGGATATTAGTCCCTTAAATCTTTAGTATTATAATATCAGGCCCTCAAATCTTCATATTTTGATATTAATGGATTTGGACATTGTGAACTGAATGATATGATGTCCATTTAAGAAAAAGGTTAAAGAAAATGGAATGTTCCTTACCCAATTTAACATCAACTAACTAGAGGGACTAATGCAAATACTTTAAAGTGATTTGGGGGACTAATATGATTTGAGAGACTAATATCAAAATACATATGATTCAAGGGTCTAAAATCTAAAAACCCCTTAAAAAGAATTCACTTTTTTTGAAATCATATGATTTGGTAAGTTATCTATCTTTTATCAAACAATGTAGATATCAACATTGATGAGTTTGAAGAACATATAACTAAGAGTATTGCTGAGATTAATGATCCAAAATTATTATCGATGTTCAACAAGATTATAAGGATGATTGTCATTGTCTTCCATAAGAATCATAGTGACAATCATAAAGGAGGACATAACATATCAACACATGGCGATGTATTAGCGATGAAGACATAGACTGAGATTTCCTACTCTGCTTGATGATGAAGTTTGCACTTCTCACCATGTGATTGATAATGGAGCTGACGTTTCTCATCATGCGCAATCTAGGGTGAAGGATCCACGTGCACATCCACCACCTACATATCTATATATACAGCCATATAATGAGATCATTGAGGCTCGTACTAGACGTCAGGGATGACTCCGGGATGGGATATAGGTAAGGGAATGAGAGGAAGGATGGGACACATTGTAAAACCCCACAAATTTGAATATTATGTGATAAATGATATTTAATATGTTATACTGTGATAAATAGCATATTTTGGTGTTTGGGTACATTAGGAATTAATTTGAGATCAATTCGGCTATATATTCCCGAATATGAGAATGCATCAGCTTGCACAGATCCTTAGTAGTTGACTAATGTACAGTGTAGTTGGCTACTAAGAGCCCGTAATCAATTAGCAGAATCTTATATATTACGATGTAGTCGACTACTAAGCAGGAGTAGTCGACTATCGGGGATTCCTGGACGTGCCAGGTTTTAATTTTTAGGTTGGATTCGTTTTGTTTTCGAACCCAATTGATATTTTCAGTTCTTAAACATGTAAAAACTCTAATTCTTGAGAGAATTTACCAGAGTTTACAGCCACCTCCTTCCTCCTAAACCTTAGAGCCAATTTTTGAGTTCCTCGAGGTGTTTTGAGACGTGATATCTAGCAGAGGGAGAGATCAAGGGCGTAGCTGAGGAAAGGAGTTTGCACACACGTTCAGGAGATCAACACCATGATTGAGGCAAGATCTCATGCATCCAAACCTTACCCATAGTGTAGACCTTGGGTTTATTGAGTAATATGGACATTTTGATGCTTAGATCTAACTGTTTAACATGATTAGAAGAGGATTTTTGATATAAAACTTTAACCTGATGTTAGATCTACATGTTTTGCTTGCTGAACGTGATCATGATCATTAAAGGAGTGTAGATCTTCGTTTGTATCTTGTTTTCTATGTGTTAATCATGCTCAAAACCCTAACCTTGTGATGTAAAGAGCTTACATATTAATTAAGTCTGATTAAACCCTAGGTTTAGGGTATTTTGGTTCTATAAATGTGAATAAAAAATATATAAATTCCAAGCTTAATATGCAAGCGTGTTCATACTAATTTAATCGATAACTAGGGCTATGTTAATTTCTTGACTAATGAGAAGATTAAACCTAACTAGTTGAATTAAGGGTTTAAATAATCATGGAGATGGTTCTTTTGTTTTATTATTACTTGCTTTGTACTATATTAAAGCATGATAAACATGTGGCGATTGCTAAGTATTGTATGTACACGAGTGTGTACATGTTTCTACTTAGGAATCGACTACTAAGAGTAGTAGTCGACTACTAATGTCCAGTTTGTTCTACACAAATTGTCTGATTATAGAGTAGTCTAATGTATAGTGTAGTCGACTACTAATACTGATTCATGTTTTAAAGAGTCTAAATAGACTCAGTGTAGTTGACTACTAAGCTTAGTAGTCGACTACTAAGGCTGATCTTCCTAATATTGTGTTGTTTTGATTTGAAATACGAGCTCGAGGCTCGAGTTGCATGATAGTACATATGTGGTCATACTTATTCATGAATAGTATCGTAGTACACGTGTTGGTACCCTAGAGGGGGGTTTTGGTTAAGTATGGTTTCGAGTATACTTTTCCCTTGACATCGTATCCGCACGAGTGTGCGCTGAGGTTGGTGAACCTATGTCGTTGTATCCGCACGAGAGTGCGCTGAAGTTGGTGAACCTATGTTATTTTATCCGTACTAGAGTGCGCTGAGGTTTATGAACCTATGTTATTGTATCCGCACTAGAGTGCGCTGAGGTTGGTGAACCTATGTTATTGTATTCGCACAAGTGTGCGTCGAGGTTGGTGAACCTATGTTATTGTATCCGCACTAGAGTGCACTGGGGTCGGTGAACCTAAGTTATCGTATCCGCACTAGAGTGTGTAGAGGTTGAGGAACCTATGTCGTTGTATCCGCACGAGTGTGCACAGAGGCAAAGGAACCTATATCTTCGTTTGCATATAGTTATGCGCAGAGGTTGAAATGCTTAATTGTTGTCGTGCACGGGGGTGCTAGTAGATGAGAAGAATCAGAAAAGATAACTTATATGTGATATAACTCATTTCTTGAGTGGTTTTACATCTGAGAGACTCACCTTGCTAGAACACAAGACATATTTTTTACTCTAATGTTGAGTATGATTTTATGCCTACATGCTTCTACTTTAGTCATTATTAAGTTTGTATTCACTAGTTTTGGGGAAAAAGGATTTCTAGGTAGACTATGCTTAATAAATAGAGCATCCACTACATGTAGTAGCCCTTTCCCCTGGGGGGCGAATGGAGGTGATCTTGCTTTAGCGCGTTGACGCTTTTGTTGTTGCTCTTTTTGTTTTTATTTCCCTTTCAGGCGGTTCAGAGCATCAGAATGTCGCATAATGGCGGAGTTCATGCATAGTTGCCGTCATATGAGCTAGCAGATGAGACTCCATAATAGGCTGACTCTATATTCAGTTATTAGAGTTTTTCTTTATTTTTCACTTTGTTAAGGCTATGAGCCTTGGTACATTCTTAGTTGATTTGTGTTGTGATATATTTATATATTTCAGAATGTCAGATGTATCCCATGTTAGACCCTAGAGGGAGGGTGTAATACCCCAACCCTTGAGAGGGTGATGTGATTAGTATTGATAGATTTGATTGGAATACTCATACCATCAAGATGCATCTTCTTTTCAGGAACCAAACTCTTAGAAACTCCAAAGTTAAGCGTGCTTGGCGTGG
>BQKN01066491.1:925786-964105 GCA_022839385.1 Asparagus kiusianus
AGATCTAATAACGTACCGACTTCGGGATTCCGGGGCGGGGCGTTACAGAGGGAGAGGGGGGTGATTAGGGTCTTATGCTAATCTAATCCGATTAAATACCAATTAAAATTAATTATCAAGTTATCCTAGTAAGTATGAAATACAACAAGATATATGAGCTAGGATAAGCAATATGAACAATGAGATATATCCTATATGATGAAATATATATACAAGGATATATAAACTAACACAAGATGATATATCCTACCAAAGAGATATATAATATGATATATGTAAGGATATGTCAACTAACACAAGGGTAAACAACATAAACAAGATAGTGGATGAAATAAATGAGCAATGTACAATTGGCGATATAGGATAAATGCAAAAACAAATACGCCAAAGACAAACTCAAACAAGCAATATGATCACGGAGTTCGGACCTTCCGTCCTACGTCTCCGCTCCCCACTCCCGGGGAGAAATCCACTATCACAACCGGGTTTTCTACGCTCACCCGAATAACGTTTACAACCACACAGTGTCGGTTTTCAACGCTCACCGATCAACGTCACTCCTCACATTCGGTTTTCTAGTTCACCGAAAACTTCACAACACACTCGGTTTTCTAGCTCACCGAAAACCTTACATCACTCTCAATGTAACAAATATAAATTTATTCTCTACAATAGATGAGAACTCAATTAAGCACAACTCAATGTTACAATCTCTCACAACCCTAATATACTATGTATGCAAATACAATAAGCTCAAGTGGGTGTGTGCAACAATGAGTAAAATCAAATCTAAACTCAATATAAAACTAGCTTTAATAGAAATGATAATTAACAAATAATTGATAAATAAAAGCTAGCGTAGAGTTTAGAAAACTTCTCAATAGATGACAAGATGGAGAGATGGAGATTGAAGCCCAAACAAGAAGATGATCTCCTCCACTTGTGAAAACTTCTTTATAAACCAAAACAAACACTAACACACTTAAACCCTTGTTTAAAACTCTTTAAACTTGTTTAAAACATTTCTTGGATGGTAGAAAATAGTTATGGCAAAAGGGTATATATAGGCTTGAAGAAACAAACCCCAAAAAACCATTAAAAAACAAAAATCAGCAACTAGTCATTACTGTGTAACGGTCGACTGCTACAGTAATGGTGGTCAACCGGTACGGTCGACCGTGAGCCATATGCAAAGCTGAGTAACTTCCAGAGAGTTTGGCGGTCGACCGTGGCGGTCGACCGCGGGTACTGTAGCAGTACATATCAGTTTTGTAAAATCAATTAAAAATAGTAAAACAGTTCCAAAAATTATGAAATTTTGTGAGAAGATTCTAGACATGTAGAATAACATGTTAGAAAAAGAATTTATGAAAAATCCTTTCCCAGTTGAGAGAAATAAATGTTTGAACACAGATTTATAGTTTCTGAAAAACTGCTGACATACACGATTTTGTAAAATCAATTGGGCACAGTAAATCAACTCCAAACATAGTAAAATTTTGAGAAAAGTTTCTAAACATGTAGATAAATATGTTAAAGAAAGAATTTCTTAAATACCACTTCCCGTTTATGAAAACTCATCTGTTTTGTAAAACATGCACGAACATGTGCACGAACAAAAACATGATTTTGTAAATTCCATTAAACATAACAAATCAATTCCAAACTTGATGAAACTTTACGAAATGTTTGTAAACATAAAAACAAACATGTTAAAAAAGAATTTATCAAATTGAATTTCTATTTGTGAAAACTCATGTATTTTGCAAGTGTGTCCAAAGCAAGAAAACTCAAAACCATGCATGTATATATATAACTGTATATATACATAGAAACCAAATACGTGTGTGTATATGATATTAAGATTAAGGTACTTAACACACTTAATATAAAATCTAAACTATACCCAAGCTTGATCTTGATCTTCATTGTAGCTCAACTTGGTACACATGCGGATGAAGCTTGAACTTGATCTTTAACTTTGAATTGCAAGGCTTCAACCCGACAGTCCACTAACCTCCTTTGGATATGATCGTTGAAGTGCAATCCATCCAACCTCCAACAATATTGTTTGTCTATAATAAATAAGAAAACACAAATAATAGACAAACAATATTAGTGGTAAATTGTTTGTTAAACATCATCAAAACAAGAAGGCCAACAATCTCCCCCTTTTTGATGATGACAAACAATTTACAAAAAAGATATATGCATGAAAGGAAATGAATATATAAAGAATATTATATCATGCATATAAACAAGAAAGAATATACTCACAATATTTCTCCCTATTTGACAACTTCAAAAAGGGAACAAAAGAATTAAGAGAGCAAAAGCTCTCCCTATCAATAAGCATAGGTGAGTATAAAAACAAAAATAGAAAAGGGAATAGCTCTCCCTATCAAAATGCCATATAGAATATAAGCAATAAAAGATCATGGCAAATATGTGAATATGCATACATGAAAAATATGCTAAACATCACTCACATACAAAAAGATAATGAGGACACATATAAATATGTCAATATGAAAATAGTATCTTATTACACTAATATAAAAACCATGTATAAAGTAGATTTATGAAACTAATAGATAGAACATGAGAATCATGCAAGAGGTTTTCAAGTGAAAACAAATCAACCAATGAAATCATAAATCACAAGTATAGATCACATAAAACCAAATCATCATTGATTTTCAAAAATCAAGAGAGGCAACTATATCTAACTCTTGAGCTAGTATCAACCCATATGAACATTTTAGCACCCGGTAAACAAGATTTGGGAATAAACACCAAATAATCTGGGGGGTTATATAAATACGAACCTCTCATCAAAACAAGACCAATAATCATGAAAACAAAAAGATTTGATCAAAGAAAATTTGTTTTCATAACCAAAAGATTTTAAGACATAATTTTCAAAAACCAAGAAAAAGAAAAATAAGAACATTAAAATTCTTGATTTAAAAATTAAATTTGTTTTGATACCCAAGAACTCTTGGTATCAAAAGATTTAGGGACATGACCCCTATCATTTAAGCTCAAAGCCCTAGGGTTATGAACCCTCTTAGGCATATATGGTGCACTAACATGGTCAAAGTAATATTTACTCAAATGACCCTTCCGATTGCAATTTGTGTAATGAAAGAGATCCATTTGTTTTTGTGGACCACTAGCTCGTGCACGGGAAATATTAGAAACATTTGCAAACATGGATGGTCTTTTAAAATTATTTTGCAAATAAGAAACCTTATCAAAACAAAACTTTCCTAAGTGGCCATATCTACCACAAACATCACATTTAAAAACATGTGGTCTACTAGAAACATTTGGCAAAGAAGATTTTCTTTTTAAATCAAAACAATATTCGGCCAAATGACCAAAACGACCACAATGATCACATCTATACACAAGAGCATGCTTATGATGAACAATGGGTGCATGTGTGTGTACATGTGATGAAGAAGCTACATGAGATGCACAAGGAGTATTGATATTTTTATGTTTGTGTGCATCATAGCAAAATTTAGCTAGATGGCCTTTACGGCCGCAAATAGAGCATTTGTAAACTTTGCTATATATATGTGCATGATGAGTAGATGATGACTTAGACTTGGCACACATATCCATAAGCCTCTTATGATTATCAAAGCATATTTTCAAAGTTGAATCTAAAGATGAAATGCATTTTTTCATAAGATTCAAGTCTTCATTTTTAGGCACATATGCACTTTTAGAAGTAGAGCATAAATAGTCATTTATAAAAGAAGCAGTATCATTTTGTATGTTCTCTACTTCTAACATGGCATTATCTTTTTCATGAGTTAACAAGGCAAAGTTTGAAAGCAAAGAATCATGATCCAATTTTAATTTTTCATTGTTTTCTTTAAGGATCACATTTTCATTAGAAATAGTTTTAAACTTAGATGCTAACAACTCATGATCGGATTTCAAATTATCATGCTTACTTTGTAAATTAATAAAATTATTTTGCAATTTGTTAAAGGCATGTAATAATTTTTCACTAGCACAAGCAAGTTCATCACTAGATAAATCATTAGTGGTTTCGAACTTGCAAACCTCACTAGGGCTATCGCCTAGTGGCCGTGTGCATGATGCTCCACATGAACTTGAAGCCGGATCCTCCAAAGCTTGTCGGATCGCCTCCAAGTCCCCTTGATGTGCTTCAATAAATTTTTATAATGTGTAAGCACTATCAAAATGAACAAATTTGTTAGGCATAGATGAATCAAGAGCATTTAGCAAATATTCTAACAAAATATTGTTCATTGTAAACATACGATGATCATTTTTATTCCACTTGGATTTCTCCATAGTGGGAACAATATAAGTATCATCTATAATTTTCCATAAATCAAAGTGTTTAGATTGAACAAAAAGTTTAAATCTAACACACCATTGGGTATAGGGAAAATTATCTAATCTAGGAGCAATATTGATGCCATAACCTAAACCATGCATATCCATAATATAAAAGGCAAGCAAGATACAAATAAAGCTCAAAATTAGATTAGCACAACAAGCTAACTTGGATCTTTAACTCAAGGTGATTAGACCTTAAATCAAAGAGCACCAAGCTCTGATACCAAATGTTAGATCCTAGAGGGGGGGTGATTAGGGTCTTATGCTAATCTAATCTGATTAAATACCAATTAAATTAATTATCAAGTTATCCTAGTAAGTATGAAATACAACAAGATATATGAGCTAGGATAAGCAATATGAACAATGAGATATATCCTATATGATGAAATATATATGCAAGGATATATAAACTAACACAAGATGATATATCCTATCAAAGAGATATACAATATGATATATGCAAGGATATGTCAACTAACACAAGGGTAAACAATATAAACAAGATAGTGGATGAAATAAATGAGCAATGCACAATTGGCGATATAGGATAAATACAAAAACAAATACGCCAAAGACAAACTCAAACAAGCAATATGATCATGGAGTTCGGACCTTTCGTCCTACGTCTCCGCTCCCCACTCCCGGGGAGAAATCCACTATCACAACCGGGTTTTCTACGCTCACCCAAATAACATTTATAACCACACAGTGTCGGTTTTCAACGCTCACCGATCAACGTCACTCCTCACATTCAGTTTTCTAGTTCACCGAAAACTTCACAACACACTCGGTTTTCTAGCTCACCGAAAACCTTACACCACTCTCAATGTAACAAATATAAATTTGTTCTCTACAATAGATGAGAACTCAATTAAGCATAACTCAATGTTACAATCTCTCACAACCCTAATATACTATGTATGCAAATACAATAAGCTCAAGTGGGTGTGTGCAACAATGAGTAAAATCAAATCTAAACTCAATATAAAACTAGCTTTAATAGAAATGATAATTAACAAATAATTGATAAATAAAAGCTAGAGTAGAGTTTAGAAAACTTCTCAATAGATGACAAGATGGAGAGATGGAGATTGAAGCCCAAACAAGAAGATGATCTCCTCCACTTGTGAAAACTTTTTCATAAACTAAAACAAATACTAACACACTTAAACCCTTGTTTAAAACTCTTTAAACTTGTTTAAAACATTTCTTGGATGGTAGAAAATAGTTATGGCAAAGGGGTATATATAGGCTTGAAGAAACCAACCCCAAAAACCATTAAAAAACAAAAATCAACAACTAGTTGTTACCGTGTAACGGTCGGCTGCTACAGTAATGGCGGTCAACCGGTGCGGTCGACCACGAGCCATATGCAAAGCTGAGTAACTTCCAGAGAGTTTGGCGCTCGACCGTGGCGGTCGACCGCGGGTACTGTAGCAGTACGTATTAGTTTTGTAAAATCAATTAAAAATAGTAAAACAGCTTCAAAAATTATGAAATTTTGTGGGAAGGTTTTAGACATGTAGAATAACATGTTAGAGAAAGAATTTCTGAAAAATAAATTCCCAATTGAGAGAAATAAATGTTTGAACACAGATTTACAGTTTCTAAAAAACTGCTGACATACACGATTTTGTAAAATCAATTGGGTATAGTAAATCAACTCCAAAAATAGTAAAATTTTGAGAGAAGTTTCTAAATATGTAGATAAACATGTTAAATAAAGAATTTATTGAATACCACTTCCCATTTATGAAAATTCATCTGTTTTATAAAACATGCACGAACATGTGCACGAACAAAAACATGATTTTGTAAATTCCATTAAACATAACAAATCAATTCCAAACTTGATGAAACTTTGCGAAATGTTTGTAAACATGAAAACAAACATGTTAAAAAAAGAATTTCTCAAATTGAATTTCTATTTGTGAAAACTCATGTATTTTGCAAGTGTGTCCAAAGCATGTAAACTCAAAACCATGCATGTATATATATAACTGTATATATACATAGAAACCAAATACGTGTGTGTATATGATATTGAGCTTAAGGTACTTAACACACATAATATAAAATATAAACTATATTACCCAAGCTTGATCTTGATCTTCATTGTAGCTCAACTTGGTACACATGCGGATGAAGCTTGAACTTGATCTTTAACTTTGAATTGCAAGGCTTCAACCCGACATTCCGCCAACCTCCTTTGGATATGATCATTGAAGTGCAATCCATCCAACCTCTAACAATGTTGTTTGTCTATAATAAATAAGAAAACATAAATACTAGACAAACAACATTAGTGATAAATTGTTTGTTAAACATCATCAAAACAAGAAGGCCAACATCCCAAACTTGTTCTTTGAGGCATGATTTATTTATGAGACACTCTTTCTTATATCATGTCAGCTACAGTTATTTTTTTCTATTGCATGTTTGTACCTGCACTTTATTTTTATTTTCACTAGAGGATATTGCTATGATTGGTGAAACTTGTTGTTGCATGGTGTGGGTACATAGCAGGTTTGACATCTCTAGGTTTACCTTGGACTACAGTCATGTGTGAAAATATGGGCATCACACACATGCCTGAATGTATGTTACTTTTTTAATATATATTTGGATTATGTATGATAAGAGATTTGAACTATGTATATTGGATTGCGTGTTTCTGGTTTGTGGTCAAATTGATATAAGAGAGATACTGATTTTATGACCGTGTATATTATTGTATTGTGTATGTTTTGGATGATATTATGGACTGCAATCTAGGTTTAGTGCGAATATAATGTATATGTAACAGGGTGAAACCTCAGCCTGTAAAGTTGTGGTTTGTAGCTAAGTTAACTTTATGGGACTATCAATCCTGTAGAGTTTTGTATTAGAAATATAAACATTACAAGATTGCAAATCCCGTAGAGTTTTACTACGCAAATGAAGTCCACGAGATTGCATTCCATGGACTTTATTTGAGTTAATCTACACGGGATTGGCAATCCCTTGTAGTTAATTGAGTGATCAGACCCTACGGAATTGAAAATCCCATAGAATTTGTAAACGGTTTTTTTAAAAATTGACCTAGTTTCAGCTGACATCACTAAAACTAGATTGAAAATGATAAATATATTATAAAAATGTTTAAAATGGTAATTAGTTTTGTGAAATTGTCTATTTTGAAAAAAAATTTCGAAACACAAACAAGGAAAGAAAATTAGCCGATGGGCAAAATAGTGCCACTCTTATCTAAAATTTGAATATAGATTTTAGCTCACCACAAATAGGCCCCATTAGTATCGTCATTTGTAAATTATTGCCCCCTCTAGTTCTTTTTTGCAAATAAATCTCTTGAGTGAAAATTGCCCATTATTTTATCCTCAGGTGTCTATTTGTCAAAAAGCAATTTTCTCCTTCTTGATGGTAAAAGATTCAATATTTTCAATTAGGGTTCTACATACATACACCTCACATCTTCCATATTTACAAATTATCCTCAATATATTAGTCTTTGTAACACTTGTGAAATGATGTTACGATATTCCGGTATCTTTAATAATTTTCGTTAGAAATTGAATAAATTAATTTCTATTATTTAGGAATTTATCATAAATAATTCAGAAAAATATGAGTTACTAATTATATGGTCTGCTGGGGTGTTTTATGCAAATAGTTTTAGTAGTTAAGCTGGGAGCAGTTAAATTCATAATTAGTTTCGTGCAAGTTCAGCTTGAGTTCTTGCCATTAGAACTAACCATGGATGACTCGTCTAAAATTTTTGAAAATTTTGGAGGTCCCGGTTAGTTGTTATGAATTATTGAATATAATTCAATGATAGGTGTTTATTTTTCAACTAAGTCTTTTATTAAGCCTAAGTAGAGCAAGCAAATGCAAGTGTGCATAGCGTCCGTGGACTAGCATGTACAAGTGTGCATATATGTGTCCGCGGACTTTTTGCTCATGTGAATCTCCTTGGTCAGTAACCATTGTGGCTAGGTCTCTCCAAAAAGCCCGCCGGTCCGGGACCGGCCCGGAAACCCGGACTAGATCCAGGTCCGGGTCCACTCGACGGCGACCGGCCCAGGCCCGACCTGATACAATGCCGATCGGGCTTTGAAAACCGGGTTGGGCGGCCCGAATCCGGACCCGGAGCCCGGCCCGGCGCCAACGGTCACCAAAGGTGACCATTTGGCGAAAACAGTCACAAATGTGACTGGTTTGGCCGGGCCGGGCCTGCCACCTTTGGTGAAAACAGTCACAAATGTGACTGTTTTGGCCAGGCCAGGCCTGGCCAGCCCGGCCATAACAGCCAAATTGGTCGTTTTGACCGTTTTGCCCCTAAAACGGCTATTTTGTGAGGGTTTTTTGGTCATTTGCTTAGGAGGCTGCCTCTATAAATAGAGGGGACTTCATTTCTTCTCCTCACACCAAAACACATCTACTTCTCTCTAATACTCTCTTATACAATCTTATACTCTCTAATAATCTCTTATACTTTCTAATCATTCCATCAAATGACTTCTGAATCTGATTATGAATAGCAAAATCTATCTCCTACCGATCTTGAAATGAGTCCTTCTACAACAACTACTCCTACCGGTCCTACCAGTGTTAATCCCGAATCCGGAGGCCACGAATCTGCACCAAGAGCACCTAAAAGACCGAGATCTGATGTGTGAATTTTTTTTGAGAAGATAGACGTCACCAAGGATGAACACGGTAGGATCCTCACCCAGAAGGCTAAATGTGCGTTGTGCGGCTAGACTTTCCAAGTTCATCATAAGAGCGGCACCAACCACCTCAAACGCCATATAGAAAACACAACAAAGGCCAGAATCCTCAAGGTGATATCCGACAATTTATGATTTCTCAATCATTCTCTTCTGGTAGTCTCACTAGTTAGAATTATGACGCTGCCTGAGCCAAGAAATACGTAATCATGTTTATCATTCTTAAAAACCTTCCTTTTAAATTAATAGAAGATGATAAATTTAAAGATATGTTTAGAGATGGTTTTTATCCCGCATTTACAAAATTTTCTCGTCAAACCTGTCAACGTGATATTTTAAAACATTATCAGGAGAAACAAGGAAAAATAATTTCTTATTTTAAAAAATTAAGCTGTAGATTTTCTTTAACTTCTGGTATTTGGACATCCAGAGCACAAATTGGTTATTTATGTATCATAGCACACTGGATTGATGAAAATTGGTAAATATTTAAAAGAGTTATTTTATTTATTATAATTGAAGAGTCACATACTGGTATTAATATTACAAATTTAATAATTGAAGAACTTATGAAACTAGAAATTGATCAAAGAATATTTTCTCTTTCACTAGATAATGTAAGTAATAACAATGTAGCTGTTAATTTTATCAAAACAACTCTGTCATTGCCATGTCATGGTGATCTTTTTTATATTAGATGTATCTATCATTATTTAAATTTAAGTGTTCAAAGTGCATGTATTGAAATTAAACCCATGATAGAAAATGTTAGAATAGTTGCTAATATGCATAATACTTCTGAACAAAGAATTAAAAGTTGAAAACAATTTTGCAAAAGAAAAAAATTATAAACCCAGACTAATTCCAAAAGATGTTGACCATAGGTGGAATTCCACCTATGCAATGTTAAGTGTGGCAATAGAATATAAAAATATTATAAATGATTTTATAAATTATCATGCTTCTAGTTCTAGTTCTAGTAGCACTTATGCAATAACTAAAAATGAATGGACAATTATATGTAATTTAAATGAGATGTTACAAGTTTCTTATGATGCTAAATGTTATTATCTGGCTGTTATTATCCAACTATTACTTTAGCTGCTTTACAAATTTTAAATATTCAAAAATTTTAATAAATATCGTATGAATGATACTTTTGGAACTATAATTTTTTAAATGGAGAGCAAATATAATAAGTATTTTAGGCCAATTCCTCATATTTTTGGTTTGGGGGTTCTTATTGATCCATATTTAAAGGATATTGGCCTTCGAAGTTTGTTACAGTCATTGTATAGTGGATAGATTATAGACTTAGATGATGGATCCACCCTTACTGCTACTTTTTATTATTTAGTTATTAGAAATTATTTTCAAACCTTATATGATGAGTATGTAGCTAGACATGGTGTAGCTGCATAACAGTCTACAGCTTCGGCGCCTTCGAGCTCAGGCCGAGGTAAAAGTGTAAGTTTTGATAGGTTTACAATGGTAGCTGAGCTAACTGGTGGATCTGGACTTAGATCATCATTAGAGGTTTCTGAAATAGATGAATATTTATCTGCTTCTTTAGTTAAATGTTAAGAAAATACTTTAGATATTTTACAATGGTGAAGAGTATATGGATCAGTTTCATATCCTATACATTCTACCATGGTTCGTGACTTGCTAACAGTATAGGTTTCGACGGTAGGTTCGGAATACGCCTTCAGCATAGCAGGACGTTTGATCGACGACCACAGGACATGCGTAGATCCGTATACTGTACAAACGGTGATGTGCTTATAAGATTAGTTGAGGTACAAGAAGCGAACACAAGACATCGATCAGATGGCTGGAATTAAAGATAAATTTGAAGAGTTGGGACTAACAGATAGATATAAAGATTAAACAATATTCATCAAATTGTAATTTTTATTTCTTAGCTTTAAATTTGTAATGAATTGTTTTGGAAATAGTTACAAATGATAGTGATATAGGTGAGTAGGTGTCAACCTAGTTGGGATGTACTCATCTATTGTGATTTGACCAATTCTGAAATAAATTTAAATAATCCGGGTAGGCCCGGAGCTCGGTCCGCTCAAGCCCGGTTGCTCGACGGACAGGCCTAATTGTGACCACTTGTTTAAATCAACTTGATCCCAACAAAGACCCAAGCCCAAATACACACACGCACGTGTGTGTGTGTGTGCGCGCGCGCGCGTGTGTAGAGCTAGCCTAAAAGGCTACCTGATATGATGATCAGCATCAACCATCCTGATTTACACTCGACATGATCTATATGTAGAAAATTTATATTATATAAAAAAGTTTAACTCTTATTTTAGATATATGTAAAAAGAGGGTTATTAAGTTGTCTGAAAAATCAATATATTAAACTAATTTGATTCATATACTAAAAGACTCTCATCTATGTGAGAATTTCACCACTTATATTTGATGATATTTAGAATAAGATGTACAGCATCGATCATGAATTTTATGAGCAAATTAGTCTAGCTCATGATTGGATTTGAGCTCACTAGCTCACAATATTATTACTTTGTGCTATAAACCTATATACACCTATAACTCTCATATATTTTCTCTCCCGGTTTCTTTTGACTGCCGTTCCTTCTCCCTGCCATATTTTATGTTGCCGCGTTTTTTTAGTGGGGTGGGGTGGGGTTGAGAGAGAGACCCTTAGCAATTCCTTCATTCTCTTCAATACATGGAGTTCAACACTAAAGGCAACTTCATCTCAAGGTATCATTTTGTAGATCTACATCAGTAGATCACAAGGCAAGTACCACTTGCTCTTCCTTTTCTTTGATTCGGAGAATTATCATTCGCATTATACATAAGTTGCGTTTTAAATTAAGAATTGTGATATCTCAAACCTTAGAAATTTGTAAATATTACTGTAGGATTTATAGTTTATGGTTCTAGAGGTTAAAATATATTAATTTTAGATTTAAATAGGTGTTATTCCTTATAAAACTTGTTTGAAATATCAAAATTTATCGAAACATGCACGAAGGTGCACGAAACCCTAGATTCTTGTAGTTACATTATTTAGGCTTGGTAATATGATTTAGAAATTTTTAATTAGTCCTTTAACATAGTCAAAGGCACATGAGAAGACTGGGGTTGAAACAACAAAGAAACGACTCATTGATCGAGATAATTAGTGCAGAGGCAGCGACGATCAGATGTCTAATTGAGCGACATTAGACATCTGAACTAAATGCAGATATCTGGTCATACAATATCAGACGTATGATAAAGCACCATAAGTCTAATTGAGAGGAACATATGTCTGAATCGGGTTTTGATAGAAACCTGTGTTTAGATTCTTTGTCAAAGAAATCTGGTTTTTAGCTGGAGATGTCTAATTTATTTTTCAGCCGTCTGATATTTGTTTTAGTATATATTAACTCTTTATTGTATTATAGTTTAGTCTGTTGGAATATTTATCAGTTTTAAATTTGTTTAAGAGAGAATATTAGACTAATTAATGATGTAGGATGCTATTGTTCAGTCCAGAATGATACTGGGCAATTTTTAATCTTATATATTTTAAATTTCTTTCTAGTCATTTGGCTTGTGACCGTAGTTGACTGATGGGTCTACTTTCAGGCTAGATAGATATTTTAAGGCTTATTTTTGTTAGATGTTTTGTTCATGAAAAGACAATTTTGCCTTTGTGGATAGTCCCACATTGGAAAAGGAGATGAATAGTATAGGGTATATAATGGTTCTCTCCTTATTGGGCTTTGAATAGTGTTTTGGGTTTTGTGGGCTTTGCATATCTATCTCACACACGCGCGCGCACCCCGCTGCACCGCACACGCACACTTTTTTGCTTCTCAAGCTTTTATTTTGCATGTTTTACACGTTTTGTAACGGCTGCATGCGGGTAACGGAAGTGAGATTCGTGCGTAACGGTTCCTTTGATTCAGCGGGGGTTACACTTCTCCTCACCTATATAAGCCGCCGTAGACCTCATTCAGATATACAACAAAGAGAAGAACAACTTCCAAAGCTCTCTTTCTCCACTCTCTTTGCTCCCAAGTTATTTCGGCTACACTTTTACATTTATTTTTTGGGCAACCATTTTCGTCTGAGCATAAGCTCTGTGACTCACGCCCGAGTGGAGAGGTCGGCTGATTCCGAGAGTTTTTTCCGTTAGGGAAGAGGGAACAGATTGCGTCAGGGCGATAGGAGGGTCCTTAATCTTCTAGGGCAATGACATCACGACTGCTCCCGATCAGGCCTGAATTTTCTAACTCGTTAATTTGGATTTTATATTATTATTATATTTCTGTTTTGACAGCAATCTAGAAGATTGATTTATTTTGCTGTTAATTTTAAATCTGCATTTTTAACCTATAGTTAACTGTTTTAATTTGTTAACTAATTTTGCCTCTAAATTAGTTGTTAAAAAAAGAGTTTTTATTTTGCTGCTACTGTACTCAATTTCTGTATCTGTCACTTTTCATATACATATATATAGTAAAGGAACAAGAAATCTTTAAGTGAACCGGTTCAAGTTTTATTGGATTAGTTGGTGTCTAAGGCAAGGTTTAAGGGTTACGTAAAGTGCTCTGTAAGTAACGATGTACTTAATAGATCTTTGATCAACTTCTAGTACTATCCTTACCTGGCCAAATTACCCGGGTAAAACTTTAATCTTTTCACTTTCAGAGTTTTTGGTTAAGAGCATGTTTAATTAAGTTTCTGGTCTAGTAGTATTGACAAAATCTTTAATTCTATCAGATTCCATCTACCTAGACTAGTAAACTCGAATTGGACTTATGGCAATTCCTGATTATTCAAAAAATGTCAAACCTGAGAAGTTTACCGGTGTCAACTATAAACGATGGGCTAATCAGATGAGATACTGGCTCACTACCTTAGGTCTCTTATCCGCTATTGACACTCCTGAGTCTTCTACTAGTGGTTCACAACATTTGACACCTGATCCTGAACAGCCTACTCCTTCCACTTCTGGTTCTGATGCTAGCTCCTTTTTCTAGCTCTATGAAACCAAAAGAAATCAATTATCATTGTTGTCATAGGATTCTTAGTGCAATTGTGGACAACCTTTATGACATATACTATGAGTTCAAAAGTGCAAAAGACTTATCGAATGCCCTTGAAGCAGAATATGGCTATGATGATGCCGAAATTCTGCGTTTCACTTATTCCTCCTTCAATAAGTTCATGATGATTGATGACAAGCCCATTAATGAAAAAAATTCATGAATTCCTAGATTTCCTCCGTCATCTCCAATCAAAAAGGAAACACTTTTACTGACGACTATAAAATTTCCTGTTTGATTGATAAACTCCCTCCCTCCTGGTCTAGATTTGCTGGAGATCTCCGACACAAGCAAGGAGATCTAATCTTAACTGAGGCCCTCAAGGCTATTCGTATTGAAGACCAGCATAGAAAAAATTCCAAAACCAAGAATGAATCAAAAGCTAAAGTAAACTTGATAGAGGATAAGCCTAAATCTAGGAATTTCAAACCCAAAGGGAAGAAATTCAAGAAAAACTAATAACCTTTCGACAAATCTTCCTTCAAATCAAATCCCAACTCTTCCAGCCATAAGTCTGATGGAAAATTCTGCTATGTCTGTGGTAGAACCAATCACATGGCTCCTAACTGTTTCTTTCAGAAGAAGGAATCGACCAAACCTGCCCCCTGAAGGAAATGGATCAAACAAAGTAAATATGATTGAAATGAATCCAACCTCCTTTAGGTTAGCCTCTTCATCTCATCTTGTAAATTCTCTAACTTCTTCCACTGATTGGTATTTGGATTCCGGAGCAAATATCTACATCTGTAATGATCGCTCTTGGTTTTCAAATTATCAGGAATCACGTGCAGGAAGCATAAGCTTAGCAGATGACTCTACCAAACCAATAATAGGAAGTGGACATATAGAGCTCACCATAACTTATGGGAAAGATCTGCATTTTCACGACGTTTATCACGTTCCTTCTCTCCGTCGCAATCTGATTAGTGAATATCTTCTTCTTAGAGCTGGTTATAGGATTATAAAAGAATCCAACAAATTTGTGATTATAAAGAGTAATGTTTTCATATGAAAAGGTTTTATCTATAATGACCTTTTCAAACTCAATGTAATCAATTCCAGTTCTAATGAAATTCTTGAGCTTTCTGTTGCACAAATTGTTGAGTCTTGTGATGTTTGGCATGGACGACTTGGACATCTCAATTTCCAAACCTTGCAGAGAATGAGTAAATTAAACCTATTCCCAAATCTTCTCATGATCCCTCATCTAAGTGTGAAATCTATGTTCAAGGGAAACACACTAAAAAATCCTTCAAGTCTATAACTAGAAACTCTGAACCCCTCAAATTAATTCATAGTGATGTGTGTGACTAAAACCGAGTTCTCACCCGAGGGGGTAGGTGGTATTTTATGACTTTTATAGACGATCATTCCAGATATTGTTACACTTATCTTCTCAAAACTAAAGATGAAGTCTTAGATAGGTTTAAGGTGTACAAAGCTGAATCTGAGAACCAACTTGACAGGAAGATCAAGATACTTAGATCTGATCGTGGGGAGGAGTATACCTCAAATCATATGACTGAATATTACCAAGAACATGGTATTATTCATGAGGTTACTGCTCCCAATATACCACAGTCTAACGGGGTAGCTGAACGAAAGAATAAAACCCTAATGGACATGGTAAACTGTATGTTACTCGGTTCAGGAGCACCTGAATATCTCTGGGGTGACGCTCTTCTTTCTGCTTGCTTCATTCTCAATAGGATTCCTCAAAAAAATTCTGATACAATTCCTTATGAATATTAGAAAGGAAATCTCCTAATTTGAACTTCTTCCGGGTTTGGGGTTGCTTGGCTAAAGTAGCTATTCCCGAACCTAAGAAGAGAAAAATTTGTTCTAAGACTGTAGATGCTGCTTTTATTTGATATGCACTAGATAGCAATGTTAATAGATTTCTAGTCATCAACTCTAAAATCAGTGACATATCCAACAATACCATCATTAAAGCAAGAGATGTAGTCTACTTTGAAAACATCTTTCCTTTCATATCTAAAATCTCAGAAAATCCCAGATCATCTCTTCCTTCTGATCTACCATCTTCCAGTTTTTCTTAACCTCTTGATATTAAACCTCGAAGAAGCAAAAGAGGTAGAATCGAAAAGGATTTTGGAGAAGACTTCCTAACCTTTCTTGTTGAAGGTGATCCAAGCTCATTCCAAGAAGTAATGGATTCACATGAATCTCCTTTCTGGAAAGAAGCCATTGATAATGAAATTAAATCTATCATAGAAAACCACACTTGGATACTCATCAAATTACCTCTAGGTTGTAAACCAATTGGTTGTAAGTGGATATTCAAGAAGAAACTCAAAGCTAATGGTTCCATAGATAAATTTAAAGCTAGATTAGTAGCTAAAGGCTATACTCAACAAAAGGATATTGATTATTTTGATACTTACTCTCCTGTAGCCCGAATCTCTACTATCCAAGTGTTATTAGCCTTTGCTGCTATCCATAAGCTGATTATACATCAGATAGATGTAAAGACTGCTTTCCTAAATGGTGATTTAGATGAAGAAATCTATATGCACCAACCTAAAGGCTTCATTGCCAAGGATCAGGAAAATAAAGTCTGTAAGCTTGGTAAATCTTTGTATGGTCTTAAATAAGCTCCTAAACAATGACACCAGAAATTTAACAACGTTATTGCACAATATGGCTTCACTTTGAATGAACACAATAAATGTGTCTATTCTAAAGTGATAAACAATGACTATGTCATTCTCTGTCTCTATGTTGATGACATCCTAATCTTTGGAATAACACTTGAATTAATTTCAAAGGTTAAGGATTATCTTTCCAAAAACTTTGATAGGAAAGACTTAGGTCTTGCTGACAAGATACTTGGAATGAAAATCACTAGAGGCACTAGAAGAATATCTTTGAGTCTTTCCCATAGCATTGAGAAAATGATAATCAAATTCAACTTTTATAACTCTAAACCTGTTTCCACACCTTATGATTCTTCTATATCCTTGAAGAAGAATGAAGGTAAACCTATCTCCCAGCTGAAGTATTCTCAGTTGATTGGATCTGTTCTTTACATATCAAATCGGACCAGACCCGATATAGCTTATGTTGTAGGGAGACTGAGCCGATATACTAGCAATCCTAGCAAAGATCATTGGACTACCTTAGAAAGAGTATTCAAATATCTGAAATACACAATTGACTGTTGCTTGACTTACACTGGTTACCCTGATGCTATAGAAGGGTATAGTGACGCCAACTGGGTCACGGATTCTAACAGTGTAAAGTCTATATCTGGATATGTATTTCTTTTTGGTGGTGCAGCTGTATCCTGGAAATCTTGTAAGCAAACTGTAATTGTTAGGAGCACCATGGAGTCTGAATTGATTGCTCTTGATACTACTTGCACAGAAGCCGGATGGTTAAAAGATCTTCTCTCTGAACTTCCTTTGTTCCCTAAACCCTCTCCTCCTATTTCCATTCACTCTGATTCAAGATCTACCATAAAGCTTCTAAAGCAACTACATGTAAATAAAAAAAATAACAGACATATTTAAAATAAGATATAAGTCTGTACAATGCCTGTTAGGCAGAGTTGTGATCTTGGACTTTGTAAAGTCTAAAAAAAATCTTGCTGACCCTTTGACTAAGGGATTATCCAGGAGTGTGGTTCTGGATTCATCGAGGGAGATGGGGTTAAGCCCATAAATGAGGTCACTGACAGTGGTAACCCAACCCTTATTTGGAGACGTAGTCCCAATGTTGGTTCAATGTGGTAGAAACAAGCTGGACAAGCGACTCCCGTGTGGAGCATCGACCTAGATATAATTATATATCATTATGTAGCAATTACTACTACCCCTTATCTATGATGACGATGCTCTTATGATACAGTTAGCTAGGCTAAGTTTTACTCTTAATAAGTCTAACATGTGTATTATTGGGGGTATTAAATAAATAGATGTAGTACCCTTTGAGGACTTACCTACATGAGAGGAACCGTGATGACCGCGGTTGGGGGGGGGGGGGGGGCAGGGCGGACCCCTAGAAACTCTCATGAGTCAGTTTTTTGTGAGCATGGACTTTAACGCTCAACCCGCTTAGCTCAATAGATAAAAACGTATTATGTGTTTTTTTTATCAATACCTGATTCAAGGGGTCTAATTCAAGTCCTAGTCGATTATGTCCCTCAGGAAAGGTTCAAAGCCGAAAGCTACTTCTCCCGAATTCACAATACGAAAGGTTGTCCAACCTATATTTATTTTGTGATTTATTGATTTATTTATTATTTTTTGAGTTTTCAGTCAATATTGCCTTTTTTTTGGGGGGGGGGGGGGGACTGTTGGATATTTTGTTCATGAAAATGTAATTTTGACTTTGTGGATAGTCCCACATTAGAAAAGGAGATGAATAGTATAGAGTACATAATGGTTCTCTCTTTATTGGGCTTTGAATAGTGTTTTGGGTTTTGTGGGCTTTGCATATCTATCTCACACATGCGCGCGCGCACGCACGACACGCCTCGCCTCGCTCGCACGCGCGCGCCACGCCATGCCACACACGCACAATTTTTACTTCTCAAGCTTTTATTTTTCACATTTTACACGTTGTGTAACGGCTGCATGCGGGTAACGGAAGCCAGATTCGTGCATAACGGTTCCTTTGATTCAGCGGGGGTTACACTTCTCCTCACCTATATAAGCACCCGTATACCTCATTCAGATATACAACAACGAGAAGAACAACTTCTAAAGCTCTCTTTCTCCGCTCTCTTTGCTCCCAAGTTATTTCGGCTACACTTTTACATTTATTTTTTGGGCAACCATTTTCGTCTGAGCATAAGCTCTGTGACTCACGCCCGAGCGTAGAGGTCAACCGATTCCTGGGGTTTTTACCGCTAGGGGAGAGGGGACAGATTGCGCCTGGACGATAGGCGGGTCCTCAATCTTCTAGGGCAGTGACATCACGACTGCTCCCGATCAGATTTGAATTTTCTAACTCGTTAATTTGGATTTTATATTATTATTATATTCCTGTTTTGATAGTAATTTTTGTCTTGACACATTGGTTGTTGGCTTGTTGCCTTAGCTATCTGTGGATACCTTCACATTTTCTCTTCAGGGCTTGACTTACCTTTCTCTATCGATTGTGTATTAAACTCTCGATCGACACTGCTAAAAATTGAACAAATGCTATTATCTGACTAGATGAAGAGTGAAAAGTTGTACAAGTACTTGTACACATTAATTTAATTTGATAAGACTAGTTGAGCCATGTTTTATCTTAATGAGGATGATCTATTGTTTAAAATGCAAAATAGAGTTTTCCTATTCTCTATAATTCTTTTGAGGCATATCAGAAAGACAACTCAAAAATAGGATTAACACAATCCTATTTGTGTGTTAATCCTCATTCTGCTTAACTGAGTATTTGATTAATAACTAACTTGAGCTGTTGTATAATTGATAATTTGGATTGTCCGTTTGTGTCCGAAGAGTCTCGACGCTTAAGAATATGTCAGAAATTGTAATATTATTTCAAGTAATAGGACTCAAAAGTGTATTTGATTAGTTGATGGTGAAGAAGTAGTCTTTTGAGATACCTATACTAGATTATGGAGGGTCTTGTCACTCAAATAACTTAGCACATTAATATAAATTAATGAATATACCTGTAGACGACTCAAATGGCATTACAGTCATCATTACAAGATGAATGGTGCTAAACATTGATGTTGATTGACAGTAGTATTTTGTTTATTAATTCTTTGCACATATAGACGGATTTAGTAACTGCTTCTAGACTTCGGGGTACTTGATCTCCTAGGTTAGGGATTACGTATGTATTTGTTGGGTGGTTAGTAATCATGATGTGGATGATGGCATTTAGCGCCTAACTAGTTGTACAATCAATGCTTCATAGAATTGAGATTTAGTGCATGCATTATATGTACAAAGAAAATAATTTAAATAACCGTGGTGATGGGTGACAAATAATGAGATGAGTTCGCGTCTTAAGGTGAGTTGGTTAGCTAGAGGACTCTGAGATGAGTGCTTACTTATGAGTTATAAGTATATTTATGTGTTACCATCTTAAGCGGACATGCTCAGTACTCATTATATATCTAAATAAGAATGTAATTATAGATTAATTTTAAAATGATATTTGTTCAATGCCGTTATACTTAATTTGTAGTTTACTTCATGATTAATACTATGATGTGATATGTGATAATGTTGTTGCAATAGAGAGGATGATATCGTTTGTTTTTTTTTTTTTTTTTATATTGATGATTATTCCCACATCATTTTACTTGTGATTTGTTATACATTTTTAGTATAAGTTTTGACAGAGTCGTAAGATTCGAGTAGACCGTTTGCTAATGACACCATATTTTTTATTGGGGGTGTTTTTGCATGTCAGTCCACTACACATTATACAGTATATTTTCCTATTTATATTGTTGTCTTTTATTATTTTGTTATCGCTCTACCATTTTACTTGAGCACTATTATTTTTTGATGATCGCTATCTCTTTGAGCTTATCATTCATTTGTTGAATCTGCTCTGACGGATTACTTTTATATTCCCTCCCCAGGTAGTTGATGCAAACCGCATTGTGAGCAAGGGATCGATTATGGGTTAAAATGTTGGTTTGTTGTGGTTTATTATAAGTGATTTTAATATTTGTTCATTTTGTTGAAAATTTATCTTTTCCAAATTTGACTTATTTTAATAAATAAATGAAAATAAGTAGCAATGACTATAGGCTCAATACATTATTGCAGTGCAATTATTATCGGAGTGATGTGTACCAGCCTCGTCGGGCTCCGATTAGGTCGCGGGACATGACAACATTTGCAAACTTACCTCTCAATTATCACACATTGATTTTTTTCACCTACCCTTTTCACTTAATAGTTTTAGTTTTTAAACGAGAAAATATCGCAAATCAATTGGAAATTATTGGATATCTTAGCATTGCCTCGTTAAAAAACCAACATTCTTTTAAGTTGGAGCGGTAGGAAGGTCCAATATGCTAGTTTGAGGGGGCCAATTTTGCAAATACTAAATTTTGAAAGATAATTTCGCAAATATTAAGAGGTATACATGCAAAAACCTCTTTCTATCAGCAAAAATAAAACTAGAGGGAAGCAAGAACTGTACTGGTCTCGAAATGATCAAAAGACTAACGTCAAATTTTGTTTTCCCATGAAAACTTTTCTCTTTTTGCACATTAATTACCCCCTCATCAAGAAGGAGTTGATGACAAGATGCAAAAAAGAGAGAAGAGGCCGCGCATATGTCGCTCCGTCGATGGTCCATACCCATTATAAAAACCTCCCTTTTCTCGCCTCCTTATTCTCTCCTCGATTGAAAACCTCCACAGGAGGAATTATTTTTTTTTAAATAAAAAATAAGTAAAAGGGAGAAAAAAGAAGGAAAGAAAGAAAAAGAAAAGCAAAGGATAGATCTCCCTTCAATCCAAAAGATTGATCACAGAAGAGAGAAGCAGCAATGTCAATGTCGGAAGCGGATTTCGCTCACGCGGGCGAGTACAAAACATTTCGCCAAGTTAGCAGGGACCGTAAGCTCCCCCCCTCCTCTCTTCTTTCTAATTCTACGTAGTGTAGATTGGTAGATTTCCTAGCTCAGCTCTGTCTAAATGTGTTCTTGGATGGCGGAAAAGGGCTCACAAATGTCTATATTTATTGGGGAGAAAGAAATGCAGCTTTCGATTCGGGGTGATCGCGATGCCCGAATTAAACAGCATGTGCAAATAGTCAGTGCTGCAAAAATGAGAATGTTATGGTGGGTCTGTGGATGTAAACAGAGAGACTGGAGAAAACGAGGGCGTTTGTAAGGGGTTAGAGTTTGCTCTTGTTGGGGATACAATGAGAGAAAATCTGATCCATACGGTGTGCAGACCACTAAGTGCACACCCGATGGGGAAACCGGTAGGATTATAATTAATTTGATAAGTAGGACTAGAGGCAGAGCTAAAGGAATTTCGTTGGAAGCGATTAACGACTTATCATTGGCCTTCTCGACTGTTTATGCATCGTTACCTTTTCCGAAATCCGTTTTTAGATGCGTGTCCCATGGTTATTTGAACATGGATGACTCTGATACTATCTTAGAGTCCTAGTGCGTTAAAATGTCAGAGCCGTGGTGAGGGTCGATGGTTATAATTCTATATGCTGACAAGTTTGGTATTGTGGAAGGATAAATATATGCGTGTAGAATTTGCGTAGAGGTTTTAGCACAAGGGAAAAAAGAAATAAAGAAATCAAGTTATACATGTGAACAAAACCATTTCTTGACTGCGCTTTAGAGGCATGGACCTTTAGAGAACTTTCCTGTATATGCTTCTTGTATCTCTCTAGAAATATGATTCATAATTATAGCATTTTTTGGGCTCGTCTAGATTCCTTCTTATGCCAAAGCTTCATAAATTGAGCATGGGTTCTGAAAGATGTAGATATGCGATGCTTTAATAGTTTACGTAAGTGAAAAAAGGTTGAATGATGCGTATCATCTTTTTTTTTGTGGCTCACTATGTAATTTTGTTGTGGAACTTTAAGTTTTCTCTATGGCACAGCAATGCGCTACTTATATATTGTGTACATACGTACATGCAGACGTGTACATATATACATACTTTTGGATACATATACATGTGTGTGCTATATGTATATATATGTATATATATGAGTGAGTTCTTCATTTAAATTTAGGAAATGTATCTGCACATCCTTTGTTTAGTGTGCTTCTCTTAAATTTATTACTCTAACATTGATGTTGCTGCTAGGCTTGCTATATGAAATGCTTCGAAGTGCTAAACCAAAGGACTCAAAGCCTTCGTGGAAGGTACCCTCCCAATGAACACTTTCACCTTATTTATTGTTTTAGGCTTCTAGATCCTAATTTCTTTCTGGTTTATCCAATGTTGATCTTCACAATTAACTTTGGGAAAGTTGTTAAGATGTGTTTGCAATTGAAGTATTGTTTGAGTTCTCAAAGTTCAAATCTCCCCTAAATGGATCGGTGTAGATTTTATTTATCTAACATCGAGCTTCTCAGCAAACATTATTTCTTTATAGCACACGTAGTCAAACCCCAACTTCAATGGTTCTCCCTATCAACTTGGGATCATTGATTAAGCTTAGTTATGGGTTTTCTTTTTATTTCATTATTATAGAAAGGAGAACGCCTGATTAGAAGGTTTATGTAATTCATTGGTGCTTAGTGTATCTAACGTTTAATATTCTTGTAAAAAGTGTTACAAACTAATATTAGCGCATGGATCTTATGTCAACTACCATCATACCATCTGTGACCTAATATAAAATAATATTAGCATTTGGCTCTTATGTCAACTACCATCAAGATCTTGGCGGATGACCTTCCATCATACCATCTGTGACATAATATAAAATTTATTTATCATCAGATGAATATCTACCAATTATATTCATAAATCTCTAAGTTAATCTAGAATCATCAGTAAGTTATCTAAATTGATCATACAAATAACTCCAAAAAGTTGTATTAACACTCTAATCTATCAAGCTCCCTGATTGGTCCAAGGTAGGTCAATAAATACAGATGTATTCTGTTGACCATAGCTAAGGCAATGATAAAATAGTCCTACTAATCATCACAATATAACAAGAATATAATAAAAAAAATCATTAAGAAATATATATTTAATATCACAAATTCACAATATAACTATGTAAAGCTACTACTAGTTAGGGATACTTACTACTATTTCTTTTGTTCATGCATCAAAAAATATATCAAACATTTAGGATGAAAGCTTTGTTGATTATATATTTTAGAATGATATTTATATTCTTCTCATGATTAATTACTGTTTACAGATTCCTTACTATCATATTTTAGGTACTTCCATATTTAGCACTCGAGAAATTCATCCTTTTCTCTTTGTTTGCTGGGATATATGTTAGAATATGTTGAGAATATTTCCTAACTATTTTATGACTTTTAAGCCAGAATAAGTATATTCAGACCGTAGAAACTAATGGAAGCTAGGTTTCTTAACACAAAAGTAATTTGAAATGCTGATTTGTCATATTAAGGTTTCATGAGTTAACATTAAATCATAGAAGATTTTGAGGGTTGATACGGATAATCCATATGATTTAGTAAATTAACAAGGATTCTTTTTAAGAATCATGTTCCTGTTCCTTAAAGATTTCAGCATTTATTGCTACTTGTTTTTAATTGCCTTCTATGAGTAAACATATGATTGTTTTCAATGACATTCCTCTTTTCTCGTGGAGATATAAAGTTTAATTCAGCTACCCACTTCTTGAACAGAGACTTTATTTGGTCATTGTCAGATGATGGAAGTAGTTTGTTATGTGCTTTAGTTGATATTTTGGGAAACAGAAAATCATCATATGTGCATTTGTGCTCCGTAGTTCATAACATCTTTTAGCTGCTAATATTTAAAAAAGTTTAATGCATCTCGATCTCTATATAGTGAGATTTATCTCTCTTATCCATTTAGAATTCATCAACAGTTTTGTTGAAATGAAACTCTTATTAGCCTGTCTGTTCATTCACATTGTAGTGATAATGCATATATCCACCTAGTATATTCATCTATTTGTTATCTCAAATTCGAGTACTAATCAGATTCATCATCAGATTATTCTGATAACCTTTCATTTTCATCTCTTTTCTATATAAACTCGTAGGGCTTACTCATGTTTAGACACATATTCCGTGTAGGTACTCATCATGGACAAATTAACCGTTAAAGTTATGTCTTACTCTTGTAAGATGGCCGACATTACAGATGAAGGAGTTTCATGTAAGTGTTTTAGAGATCACCAATGAACCTTCGGTTCCTTGTTCTGCCTGGCTGTTGTTAATGTTAAATTGCGGATGCGATATTTTCACCTCTAATCCCTCTACTTTTCTTTGCTGACATGTGGTATGCAATATACTTATTACATAGTCACTCCGCCAACATAGTCAAAATTTTTTTTTAAAGTTGACTAAGGAATTATTAAAATTTTCCTTGCAGTGGTGGAAGACCTTTTCAAACGAAGGCAACCTATGCCTGCAATGGATGCTATATATTTTATTCAACCCTCGAAAGAAAAGTAAATCCTTTCTTAAACATCCACTCTTTTAGTATCACTGGAAGTATGTCTAGACAACTATTATGGCCTTACAGTTTGTTTTCTTTATATTAATGCATGCAACAGTTATTTTCTATCACTCATGACGCCTCTACGAAAACTCTAGGTACACTTAAAGAATAGATATAATAACCATTAATACAACCGTACTAAATAATATGACACGTATTAAGCTCCATCCTATAAAACCATATTATGTACTAATACTCAAATACACTAGATGCTTCAAAGTTTTCCTCCTACAGAAAAGAAAAAAAGTTCTGCAATGACATAGAAATACGGGTACATGCGGACAGTCATGCTTGCTAATTTATTTTTTTTAAATTATAAAGGAGATGACCAAGGGATGCACTAGGCTCATGACTTGTCCATGGCCATGAGAATAAGGTCAGCTACCTAGTGTGTCATTGTCAACATCATATATAACAAGATCTATATAACCTCATACAAAAATTGGCTGCATAGCATTCATCGAAAAAGGAGCAATACCTCTTATACTTGTGTAAACAATCACCACCTATCCACCTTCAATACAGATCCAATTAACTTTTTTTTTCCTTTTTTTCCTTTTTTTTGTGGAGAAGGAACACAACGGGGAGAGAAAGAGAGATATAGGCTGTGATCCACAATTATACATGAGATAGGGTTTCTAGATATTTAAGATTTAATTTACAATTAGAACCCTCTAATAGTACGTAATTATATATTACTACAATTACAAACATTTTATACATAAAAGTCCTTTTATTTTTCTTTCTTTATTAATATATAGCCAATGAAAAGCAGGATTATTACACACTATCCCTCTTAACAGAAGTTTTGTCCTCAAAACTTGGACCTACTTGACTTGTCCATTAGATCATATTTTCTCTAAGAATCTCAACTAAACAATAGTCATACATGTATTCAATAAGAGTGGAGAAAATTACTTGTACATATTCTTTGTTGATGAGTTTGTTTTGTTAAAAGTAGTTTGTGATGGTTTTCGGTGGTTATATCATTTTTTTCCCTTATACCTAAATGGTATCATATACATATTGATATGAAAATTGACATATAAATTTGACCTATGTGAAGTTATAATTTTTTCTGTAAATGATGTTATTTTTATGCTTTGGTCATAGTTTAATTTTTCTATTGCTTTCCCTCTCCAGTTTCATATTTGTAGGTTATTTAATTGTTTTGCATCTGACAAGGACCATCACATGTTAACACAAGGAGGTTCTTACAAAGAAGACATTGTACCACATATTAATTAGATTTTATTTCAGTTTACAAATGTGGCACGTTGCATATGAAAGGGAAAACTAGAGAAAATTCCCATATGAAGTCCTAAATTTTGCATCCAAGTAACTCTCCATAAATTCTATGATAAATTTTATGTTGCAACTTCTATATTATATTATCAGCTCCTATCACATTCCAGTAATGTTACATGGTTGAGTTTGTGGAACAAAGAAACCGTACTGTATGGAACTTCCATTTGTGATTGTGTATTGTTTGTTAAATTTCTTTTGTAATAACCTAGCAGAGAATTACTTTGAAATGACTTTTTAAAACATTGGCTAGCCCATAAATCTTCAAGTCCATGAATATTATAACCAATATAAAGGCCTAAGGACAATGCAAGCGCATGATTGTACTCCTACTTTTAGAGCCAATGAAGGACTAAAGCCATATTTAAGCTCCAAAACATTTAAGGCAAGGGTCGTGGCTGAGGGCTTCTCAGGTCGAGCCTAACCCCAGTCACTAATATATGTATCTCCATTATTTAAACTCAAAATTTTATAAAACTTGCATGTATCCCTAGTTATTTATATAGCCATATTAAGTGGCCTTATTTATTCTATCGTCAAGAAACTTCTAATTCTGCATCTGCTTGATAAGAATAGACTTATTAGTTTCCAAACTGTATATTACTTTTTGTATTTAGGTGTTACACAGAAGAGACTGTGATGAGCTATGCATATTATTCCCAAACTGTCACAGATAGTTATAAACCACTCATTATGCAAGTTTCACTTGGTGTCCCCTCATATTCCATCTTCTTATTCACACACACACACTAGTAGAAAATGACATTTTACCTACGGAATAATAGCGATGGAAATTTCCCATGTTGAAGAAGATAGGATGTAGTGTCGAACTTTTAGCGACGGAATTTTATTTTTTCCGTCGCTAAAAGTTTTAGCGACGGCAAATCAACATTTAGCGACGGAAATGTCCATCGCTAAAAGGTAAAAATCCAGCAGTGACATATCTACAAAGCAAAAATTACAAGGAAATTTTCAATTTTTTTTATTCTACTTCCTATCTTCTTCAACATGGGATTTTCTTTATCATGTTAGCAATATTTATCATTTTAATATCTAAGACCTTAATTAAGTTACTTTTTATATGTACCACGTCTCAATCAATTTATGAATTGATATAAGCATATGCTTCACTTGGAAAATCTCACTACATGTCAAGTCCTTTCAACATTGCACTTTGTCAATGTTCAGATATCATCTATGGTGGCGCTAAAGTTTGATGTTAGCTCATTTTTCATATACAAATGTAAACATGATTATGCTGTCACTATCATTTTTACTTCTCTTATGATGCAACTCATAGTTCTGTTTGTTTAGTATCTAAAGATGAAATATTTAAATGATGTTTTAGAGACTTCAATTAAAGACCAAAATAGATGACTTTATCAGGCAATATTATTGTCTATATCTTGTATATGGTGGGTTAAAATTGTCAAAGCTAGTGCTGAAGATTTTAATGATTGTTCTTCTTTTTCATAGCATATCATCATGATTTGCAGGTGTTGTTTGGTTTTTGTTCCACTAGTTTCAAACCCGTGCGAGGCACAGATTTATTCAGGATGGGGCTTGTAAATTTCTTAGAACTAGTATAATGCACGCACTTTGCATGTGGACATATTTTTATTTAATATTATATTATCTAATAAATTATATATAAATATTTTATCAAGTTATTTTATTACACTATTATTAAAAAATTAAGTTATACTATTATTAGTACTTATACTGTTATTAACATACATTTAATGGGTATTTAAATTTGCTTATTATTATGTTATTAAACAATTTATTTAAGAGTATAATTATTAAATAATAATATAATCATTAGTTTACATAACACTATTGAAATAATTAAACCATTTATACCATTAAATATTTATGCTATGTAGATATTTTATTACAACATTAATTAAACAATGACAATAAATCTTAATATTATATGACTTTATCTTGTAAAGAATATCACCTTGTTCGATAATTTACATCATCTTAGTAATAAAAAATTGTACGTTATAAATTAAAAACATTTTTATTTAGGAAAAATGCTTTATATACAAATATTTAATCCTTGAAATTTATGAGACATTTACTTTCAACAAAAAATGCACGTTTCATAAATTTCAAGGATCTAACAGTTTTATATAAATAAATTTTCCTAAATAAAGGTATTTATAATTTATAACAACCAATGTTTATTACTAAGACCATATTACAACGTCGAACAAGGTAGTATTTCTTACAATATAAATAATCTATCCCCATTTATAGTATTATCAATAATTATAATTATGTATAATAATTTACTAAAAAAATTACTATTTCATTACAATTAACAATTCTTTACAATAAATAATATTATATTTATGAATTTTATTATTATTATAAATTACTAATATATTCTAGTGAATGACTAAATATTTTGTAAAAATAAAGAGAAAAGTATTTATCTCATAAATTTCAAAGATCCAATATTTTTATATAAAGAAAATTTCCTAATAAAAGTATTTTTGATTTATAACATCCAAATTTTTATTACTAAGACAATCTTAGTTATCGAACAAGATAATATTCTTTACAACATAAAGAATCAATCCCTATTTATACTATTATTAATAATTATAATTATGTACAATAATTTGTTAAATGAATAATTTCACTACTTTATATAATTAATAATCCTTTGTAGTAAATTATAAATATTTATGAATTTTATTATCATTATAAATTATTAATTTATTCTAGTGAATGACCAAATATTTTGAAAAAAACGAAGAGGTGCATAGTTAATGAGAGATATGGGTCATTAGTTTTATAAACAATGGTATACTTGTTAGTTATAAAAAATTGAGAGGGTAAAAAGAAAATTAAAAGTTTTGACATGGATATTCTCTTTTATAATTAGTATAGATAGATTGACAAATCCTGCTTAGTATATTTTCTAGGGGTTGGCTTTTTTTTTTCTTCTTTTCTTTTCTCACTAAGATATGCATTTCCTTTTATTGTCACTTTGATAATTTGCAGTGTGATCATGTTCCTATCTGATATGTCTGGAAGGTGCCCTCTGTATAGAAAGTATGCTCCTCATGTCCTTTAAAAAATTTGTCATAACTAGAAGATTTTCAACTTAGAGGGGTTAGAAGGATTTCTAATTTAAAGTGAATTTATTGTTTTAGAGCATACGTATTCTTCAGTTCCCCAATACCAAAGGAACTAGTGGCTCATATCAAGATGGATACCAGTGTCATACCTCGCATTGGTGCACTGGGTGAGGTCAGTAGTCTGATCCTTTTTATATTTTTGTACCTTTGTGTTAAAAGCAATTTTATCTTTATATTCTACTATCTCAGTTGGTTTTTTAATCTTTTCTTTGATTATTATACTGTAATAGTTGTTTCTTTGATAAACATTTGCAGATGAATTTGGAATATTTTGCCATAGACAGTCAGGTAAGGTTGATCTCTTATGCAAACTTTCAGTTATGCTAGTTCGCATGTGATGTTTAAGTAATTTGAATATGCGTCCCGCTATCTATTCCTGCTTTCTTATAAATGAATGTATTGTAATGAGATAACAATTGATTGTTTTACTCTTCTCTGGTTTAGAGCCCTTTGACATAATCCTACTCGTGTTAATACTAGCCATTATATGAACTAAACTTGTAGGGTTTTATCACTGACCATGACATGGCCCTTGGGGAACTTTTCGGAGAAAATGCAGAAAAATCCCGCAATTACAATGCATTATTGACCACAATGGCTACTCGAATTGCTACAGTTTTTGCTTCCCTTAAGGTATGAAAAGAAATTTTCTCAGTGGTCATATGCATTTCCTTGTTTTTTTTTATATTTTTATGAGTTGTTTGTATTCATGTGGTTCTATATGATGGCTAAAAGGCTTTTTGGAATGATAATTATGCAATATCTATAAATTTTAAAATGTAATTGATTGAATGTTGCCATATTGACAGCTAAGAAAAGTAATAAGAAAAGAGGAGACATGCATATCATTGCAGGAATAGTTATATTGTCATTCGTCCAATTGATGTTAATCCAATCTGACTAGCCCCAATCTTAATGGAGTTCAGGTAGTTTCCACTTGGTATTGTATTCCCAATCATTCTATAGGAGTGGACAAATACAATCCTTAACCTTCTCCACAAGTTCAGGTTTTGGGTGTTGGCCTAGGAATTTCAAGATGGTATAAAAATACCAAGATTTAAATACATCTGATAAGTTTAAAATCCCTTCCATTACACCAAAACTCCAGGGTTGTAGTGAGGGTTGAGGATTATAATTATTTTCTGACAAGCCCCCAAGGTTGAGCGTCTTTTTTTAGGTGAAACCTAGACTCACGCAATAGTATCCATTCTACTAAAACCCGTTTTAAAATTATGGCTAGTGAGAATTGTATCTGGGTTGCTTTTGTACTATGTGAAAGTCCCTTTGATGCGAAACGGGGGAGGGTGTCTATCAGAATCAGTGATCTAAATCGAACAACACACCGTTTCGCCAAAAATCATGATCTTCGGTAGGAAATTAACTTAAAACAACTAACGTGACTGATGGATTTTAATAAGATTCACATCGATAATCATGAACAATTCCACTCTCAAATATTTTAATCGCAATATTAATTATTATTTCGCAAGTTCTAAAATCAATATCAAAATTAACAGTCACATGTTCAGTTACTCTCAACTCACAATATAATTTAAGCAGTGAGTATATGATAAGAGTTTAGAGATTGAATATTTATGTAACTAACTAATAAAGTAAAATTCGCAGAAAAATAATTAGGAAGATAAATAATGTCTCAGAAGACTAACAAACGAAGCGAATTCGAACTGGGCTCAAATTAGGCTCCAACAGGTCTAAACAATGTTGGATGGATCTAAACTGCAGATCAGATCCAATTGAACCTGAGTCGGGTCTAAACAAGTGGGCCTGATCTAAGTTCCAAGTCGGTCTGACCAAAACCAGAGCCAAGTGAACTAGAGCATATCTGATCAAAGAGAACCAGATCTGAAGGGCATCTTCAGTGTGATCTTCGATCTGGGGGGAGAAGAGGACGAGCGACAGGCTAGAGGATGAGGAACAACGACGATCTCGGTGGCTGAGGATAGCGACGGACTGGATAGCGGCGTGACTGAGAGCAATGGCGTTGTCGGGATCGAAGGGAGAGGAGGGGTGGAGGTTGAAGAAGAGGAGATGGGTGTTCAGTTGCCGGGGGAAGAAGGGAAAATTAGGGCTGAGTTTTCACGTGGAGGAAATTAGAGAGGGGTTGGCGACTGGAAGAAAGAGGAACAGTAATGGCCTAGGGTTTCACACTCGTGGCCTAGGTTTCACACCAAAGTATTCAGTCAACAATATTTATTTCATTTCTTCAATTATTCAATAATTCATTTTGATTACAAGAGCATTTAAATAGAAGAGAAAAAATACAAAATTAGAAGATTTCCTAAATCTTACAAATCTCTCATAATCACTTAAATCTCTCATAATCAATCACTACCAAATCTAAACCTAATTTGAAATTCAAATCTAAACTAAAAATCAAAAATCAAAATTCAAAATTGACTACTAAAAATTAAAATAATTAAAATTCAAATACAAATATAGAAATGATATTCTTGCCCTCATCATTCTCCCCGGGTGGGAGAAAACTCGACTCTGTCGAGTTAGCTGCAGAAGCTTGTAATCTTCAATATAGTCTACTTGCATCTTAATCTGCCGTCAGTTATTTTTTTCTGCATCTCAAATCATTAGTTAAGTTGCATTGTAAATTCACCATCTAAAATATTATCAAAATTCAGTGCAACTTGGGTGAATATATAGAAGTGGTGGTAAGGTGAAAGAACTCTCAGAAATAATAGGCTAGGGTCAGGTTTATATTAGTGAACCGCCAATAACATTGTGAACTGTTTAATCAATCAATATTGAGAATAGAACTATAACCAAATCGATAATATAAATGCTGCTATTAATTAGTTCAAGAGTTGGAAAAGCTCATAAATATCATGTTAAATCTTAAACCGCTATAAATAAACTGTATTGGATAAGTCCAAACCATCTAAAATATCTGCATTAACAGTTTTAAATTATGTCCTGACTCCATATCATTCATTTCAGTTAACAATGTATTTATTCAAGTTAGATCTCTGATTCCCTAATATATGATCAATGCAAACCAAACAAATGATGTCAATCAACTCAAATGACTATGTATGAAATACAGACTCGAACAATGCTATCAATGGCAGATGTAAACTCAACAAAGTGCTTAACATGTAGGACGTCCTCTATCAAAGGGAATGATTAGGTGTTCCTTCGTTAATATGCACAACAAATTTCCTATTTTAGCAGCGATGATGAAGAACATGCAAACAAATGCGTGAAGGATGAGTGTTTTTGTGCACTTAGCATGAGAGAAAAAGGAAATGAAAACACTCGTTCTAAAACCTGTATCCCTAATCACTATATTTTCCCAAAATGGATCAGTGTATGTGTGAGTGACTATCGGGACAATGCATGGGGGTTTGACATCTAATATGGTAGTTATTTCACTATGCTCAGTTTGGGTTTCAACTTCCATACAGATATTTGAATGAATCGTTTTAGGACACATATCAGGAACGTGTTGGGTGACATGTTTGTCCAGGAGGACTTCGTGGGGAGCATCAATAACGTTTTCAATCACGGGAGGGAGTTCAGGAGGCGTTGGCGTTTTAATTTCAGAAGCACCTTTAGGGATAACATCAATGAATTCCGTGATCAGAAGGATAGCTTGGGGAAAAATCAGAGGGGTAGTTTCAGAAGAAATAAAAATGCATGGTTTGTCAATTCTATTATCCCGGAATGCCTTATCAAAGTTAGAGTCTATCAAATCTACGACCTGGTAAACGATTTCCTCACGAATAGATTTTGGTTCCGTTATAGGCGAGAGACATTTCTTTCCTATCTCATCGGTTAATTCTTACAAAGTTAAAGTTGGTAACTCACCTCTAACATACCTTGATATTTCGAACTTACCATCAAATATTGGTGGATCAGGAACAGGTTGAGGTGGGGATCGATGAACAATGTACCCATGATCTTGACCTTGCGGAGGCGGGGTTGCAATACGCGCTCCTTCGAGCTTAGCAAGCCTTTCGTTGGTGTTATTCAGGGTCTCACGGTTAGCTCTATTCTCTTCGGCTAAGTTAGCTATTTTTCTTGTTAGTTCCTCAAATTTTTTAAGGAGCTCAAGAGACATGTTAGATTCACTAACCGATTCACTGGACTCTCCTAGGACAGATCTGTACGATTGGGCATGCACTAACAACTAAATAAGATGAATGGTGTGCACAAATAGCTAAATGAGATGAACGAGATTTTTTTAATATCAAATAAAAGACTCAACTAATCTAAAAAATATAAATAAAAATAAAATTTTTTTTACCCTAGAACCATGCTCTGATACCCAAAATAATACGAAACGGGGAAGGGGTCTATCAGAATCAGCTACCTAAATTGAACAACGCACCGTTTCACTAAAAATCATGATCTTCGGCAGGAAATTAACTTAAAACAACTAACGTGACTGATGGATTTTAACAAGATTCACATCGATAATCATGAACAATTCCACTCTCAAATATTTTAATCGCAATATTAATTATCATTTCGCAAGTTCTAAAATCAATATCAAAATTAACAGTCACATGTTCAGTTACTCTCAACTCACAATAAAATTTAAGCAGTGAATATATGATAAGAGTTTAGAGATTGAATATTTATGCAACTAACTAATAAAGTGAAATTCGCAGAAAAATAATTAGGAAGATAAATAATGACATCAGAAGACTAACAAACAAAGCGAATTCGAATCGTGCTCGAATTGGGCTCCAACGGGTCTGAACAATGCTGGACGGATCTAAACTGTAGATCAGATCCAATTGAACCTGAGTCGGGTCTAAACAAGTGGGCCTGATCCAAGTTCCAAGTCGGTCTGACCAAAACCAGAGCCAAGTGAACTAGGGCATATCTGATTAAAGAGGACCAGATCTGAAGGACCTCTTCAGTGTGATCTTCGATCTGAGGGGCGAAGAGGACGAGCGACAGGCTGGAGGATGAGGAGCAGCGACGATCTCGGTGGCTGAGGACGGCGACGGACTGGATGGCAACGCGACTGAGAGCAATGACGTTGTCGGGATCGAAGGGAGAGGAGGGGTGGAGGTTGAAGAAGAGGTGATGGGTGTTCGGTTGCTAGGGGAAGAAAGGAAAGTTGGGACTGAGTTTTCACGTGGAGGAAATTAGAGAGGGGTTGGCGGCTGGAAGAAAGAGGAACAATAATGGCCTAGGGTTTCAGACCCGTGGCCTAGGTTTACACCTAAGTATTTAGCAAACAATATTTCTTTCATTTCTTTAATTATTCAATAATTCATTTTGATTACAAGAGCGTTTAAATAAAGAGAAAAAATACAGAATTAGAAGATTTCCTAAATCCCACAAATCTCTCATAATCAATCACTACCAAATCTAAACCTAATTTAAAATTCAAATCTAAACTAAAATTCAATATTCAAAATTCAAAATTGCTTTCTAAAAACTGAAATAATTAAAATTCAAATACAAATATAGAAATGTCATTCTTGTCCTCATCACCCTTCCACTACACCATTACTCTGGCATTGTGGTAAGGACTGAGGGTTATAATTTTACATTCTCACAAACAATTCCTCATTCCTTATCATAAATTCAGAATTTTAGGTTTACTGGTGGGGATTGCAAACACTTATAACATGTTGTTCCAACTGAAAAATATTTACCTCACTTTAACATATAACTAATGTAGTACAACTTTGTAATATTTATATTTCCTTTGTGTAAAAGCATATATTTCATCTACATAATATTATGACAATTAGAATTGATTAGCTACTAGCAGTATATCATTAAAGGCGCATAACTGGCTATTATCAGTTGCAGTAATAACTTTAACAGATACAATTAGGGGTTATAATTGAAGTCTGGACTTTGATATGACTGCTAAGTTTCTAGACCTAGAAGCTGGATTGGCGTCCGGAGATTACATGCGCACATTCAGGAACATGTTTGTAAAAGAAGAAATTTTTAAAATAGATCCATTCACAAATTTAATCTCAAAAACCGATCCTATTCCAAGTTTATTACAGAAATCAATCCAGTTTCTGACCACTTCAGCATCGTAGCCAGAAACTGGATCGTTAAAAAAAAAATCACGATCCTAATTAGTCGGGGTTGACAACCCGACTAATTAGTCGCCTAATTACCACTACAGGTGGGTTAGAGGCGAAAACCACGATCAAAATGGTCGTGGTTGCCAACCCCGACAAAAAATAGTCGGGGTTGCCAACCGCGACCAAATTTGGCTGGGTTGTCCCGACCATAAAGAGAGGGGGTCACTAATCACTCCTTGCTTTTGCTCTTAATTAACATTATAATTATAATGTTGATTGATGGGGACCTAATTCAGCTTTGCACGCCTAACTTCCTTCGTCATACCAAATTTATCTACTTGAACAAAGGACCTATAGACAACGCCACTAAAATTAATTATATGCCACTAGATAAAAGCCCACCCACTAAGGTTTATCTACTTGAACTAAAAACATTGATAATTAGCACATATGATGAGAGGTTGAAATGACTCCCTGCTAAAAAGACCGGGGTTCCAAACCTCGACAAATTTTGTCGTGGTTCTAAACCCCGACTAATTTGCCACCTAACCATATTCCCCGCTTGCATGTTGGGCCCGCTGCTACTAAAACTCAACTAATTAGTCGGGGTTAGCAACCCCGACTAATTAGGACCGCGTTTTTTTTAAACGACCCAGTTTATGGCCACGAATCTGACGTGGCCAGAAATTAGGTCGATTTCTGTAATAAACTTGGAATAGGGTTGGTTTTTGGGATTAAATTTGTGAATGAGTTTATTTCAAAATTTTCTCCGTTTGTAAAATCAAAATGGAGGTGTCTAACTATGTAATGATTAAGTACCAGTCACCTACAGGCTTCAGATAATTGACATACTCAGGTCACATTACTGCTTCCCTCAGAGAACCTCATGCTTGATGCACCTAGGTACACTTGTTTTGCACTAAGGCATTGATAAAATCTTTTTCAAGTATGAGGCCATACTTATAAAAGCAACAATGTGAATTTTAGCTGTTCCATGGGGACATAAACTTTGCACTAAGAGAGTTTTACCTCAAATTCAAGCCCTCTGGCATATTCCTAGGTCCCTCTCTTACACGTCTACCGAGTTAGGATTGACATATCTACATTTTTTATGCTCAAATCTACCAGGCCGGGAGTAACGACCTGCAATTATTTTTATCTACAGAAGCCTAGTTTTTATGGATTTTTATGATTCAGATGAATACTAGGAAACATGGATACAGACATGGGGATATGGATAAGACAAATTAAACATGATGATATAGAAAACCATAAACAGTAGGACAGATGACCCAAAGTAATGACTATATTTATGTGCATGCGTACGAGTTTTACACATAAATAATACAAGGGATTTAGATTTGTTCTTTTTAAATTGTAAAAAGAACAGAAAATGACTTAATTTAATCAAATAATCTGATACAACCCCGTGATGTTCTTCACAAATTTACAGGTAACTGGGTTAACATAGCATCTTCATAATGGTAAGGCTGTTGGAGACACAACCTTTACATCTTCTGAGGGTCCACACATTTTTTGAATTTTTTCTTTCTAGTCTTACATGTTTAAGGTGCATTTTGGACAAGTTTTATGCAAGTGTTAACATCTAACATGTACTGAAATTGGGCATGGGTCTCACTTTTGAGTGTCTGTGCTTCTTTGATTGATATTTGCTTCTTTGATTCACTCACACAAACACGCACTCTCTCTCTCTCTCTCTCTCATGAGGTGTTGCAAAATTTGTCTGTATGAGGTATGCATGTGTGTGTGTGTGTGTATTTGTGTTTGTTTATGTGTCTACTTTTGAAACTTAATTTCATTTATTAGGAATGATTTTACCCTAGAACGATTTTTTATTTATTAACAGGAATTTCCTTATGTGCGCTACCGTGCTGCTAAGTCAACTTCAGATGCTTCTTCTGTAGCATCATTACACGATCTAGTTCCTTCTAAGCTTGCCTCTGAAGTTTGGAATTGTATTTCAAAATACAAAACTACTATTCCTCAATTTCCCCCAAAAGAGACATGTGAATTACTAATTGTGGACCGATCAATTGACCAGGTACAACTTACCATTTATTTCAGTTTATTTCGTACTTTTCTTCTTATAATATCCTGTTGATTTGATTTGTTGTAACCAACCCTGGAAAGATTGCTCCGGTCATTCATGAATGGACTTATGATGCCATGTGCCATGATTTACTAGATATGGATGGGAACAAATATATATATGAGGTATGCCTAGAATTGTGTAAGTTTTACATATGTTATCATATGTACTTTCATAATATTGTTAGAAATGATATACAGGTCCAAAGCAAATCTGGGTCGGCTCGTGAACAGAAGGAGGTTCTTTTGGAGGATCATGATCCCCTCTGGCTTGAGCTTCGACATGCACATATCGCTGATGTGAGTTCTAGTTTAAGAAGAAGTGACTTGTTTTTTAAACTGTCA
>BQKN01066491.1:995750-1042303 GCA_022839385.1 Asparagus kiusianus
GTGTGTGTGTGTGTGTGTATATATATATATATATATATATATATATATATATATATACACACACAAAGAAACCAATAAAATGTGTGTGCATATTATATTAAGCTTAAAGTATCAACACACATAATATAACACCTAAACTAAATGTTACCCAAGCAATCTTAATCATCAATAAGCTTGATTTGGTACACTTGCGGATGAAGCTTAAACTTGGATCTTAAACTTGAATTATACATAGCTTCACCTACTATTTCGCCAACCTCCATTTGATATGATCATTATGGCGCAATCCATCCAACCTCTAACATATTGTTTGCCTAGAATAAATATAAAACACAAACACTAGACAAACAATATTAGATGTAAATTGTTTGTAAATCATCATCAAAACAAGAAGGCCAACAACTTCCACCTGGATGATGACTTCTCGGAGTTGGCAGAGGATTGGAGGAGATCTTTTGTCTGGGTATTTGTGTTTGGATAGAAAATTGTATTCTTCATCGTGTAACTCATTACAACTTCGATCGTTACAACAAGTTCAAAAAGATCGGTCTTTTTATAAGATCTTTACACAATGAAAAAAAATTACAACTATCGTCAAACAGTGCAACGTGTGTTTATCGCCTGCTGCTTGCGTGGGATATTGGCCTGTGACGGGGACGTTGATATCCATGGACCACCAAATGATCAGATCAAATCTGGAGCTTCGTTGATTCGCGAAGGAATCAAGAAACCAAAGCAGTTATCTCGACAACGGCGAGATAACCACTCTTCTCGAGATCACCGCAACGGGGTGATCTCAAGGAAGGAACCGGGAAGTGTAGATCTGACGAGCTCCTCTTCTTTATGCTGATGAATTCGATCTGATCTCTCCTCATCCTCTCTGAAATTCGTGCACTTTTAGTATTAGTCCGGCAGGGCTTTGCCAACGCTCGAGAATTCTAGATCTAAAAAAATAAAGACCCTGGGGCTGTATTTATAGGCTTCAGGAGCCTTGTGTTCAGATAAGAACGACCAATTCCCTCTTATCTTTAGTTGAAACCACTTAACCATATTATCAAATCAGTTGGAGCAAATCCAGGTGGTTAACGATCGAAAAACCACCGAAAACGACCAAAATCAGCATTTTCGTGTTGCAGATACTTATGAGTGTCTTGGCGTGGCCGAGACACTTAATATTATCTCGGCCAAGCCGAGACACTTGGGAGTGTCTCGGCCAAGCCGAGACACTTGGGAGTGTCTTGGCTTGGCCAAGACACTTATAAGTGTCTTGGCCAAGCCAAGACACCTCGGGGTGTCTCAGTTTGGTTTTTTTTGTTTTTGATGCGTCGAGTTTGTTTCCACCGTATATTCATCGTCCGGACTCAGAATTATGCGATTCAAGATGCATCAGAAAGCCGACGAGGAGATCTACGGGCTCCTATGGTTGAATCATATATGGAGTAAATGAGTCACGAGGGGTGATCCACCTTTCGTAAACGGCGCGGGGCTCCCGATCAGCTCTTGTTTCTGTTATTCCAAAGTTCCATTGCTTCGTATGACCCGTCGACTCACTTTATACATTTGTCATCGTCAAATAAGCTTCTGTGATTCAAATGGCGATGTTCATCGTCTTCTCTCTATCTCGAGCCGTGTGCGGTGACCTATAGGCAATTTTTGACGCCTACAATTTGATGTCGACAACATTCTGTCTTGCTCAGGTTAACCCGAAGTGCAGGATAACGTGTTGGAACTGAGGGCCCTTAGCCCTCTCGAAACCAGAGACCTGGAGAATCTTCGTTGCCATCTCAGCCTCCAGGAGTCCCGGGCTCTGGATGGGGATGAATTCCCAGAGGTGGAAAGGTCCTCGACTTCTTCTGACTCTGGAACAACAGTCCTTCCTCCCTTAATGGAGGTACATGAAAGGACTAACTTGGAGGGGCCAAGTTCTTCTAGGAGGCCTTTGAAGAAGACAAGGGGAGACGACGATTCTTCTCCTTAGTGTAGGCGTCAAAAATTACCTATAGGTCCCCGCACATAGCTCAAGACAGAGAAAGGATGATGAATGTTACTATTTGAGTCACAGGAGATCATTTGACAATGACAAATGCATGAAGTGAGTCGACGGACCATGTGAAGCAACGGAGTTTCGGAATAACGAGGATACGGACTGATCGGGAGCCCCGCGATGTTTACAAAAGGTGTAACACCCCTCATGTCTCATTTATTCCATAGATAATCCAATCATTGGATCTTATAGAACTCCTCGTTGGCTTTCCAACGCACTTTGAATCGCTCAAATCTGAGTTCGGACGAAGAAATTACGGCAGAAACGGACGAAGATGCGAAAAATACGTCTCAACATAAGATGAGACACCCCGAGGTGTCTCGACCAAGGCCGAGACACCCCAGGGTGTCTTGGCCCAAGCCGAGACACCCTAGGGTGTCTCGGCCTCGCTGAGATGCCCTAGGGTGTCTCCAGGCCTAAATTGAAGCCGTTGTGCGGTTTTAACCGCCCGGAACCCCTCTTGAGCCTATAAATATAGCCTTAGGCCCTCATTTTTCTGGATCTAGAATTCTTGAGCGTTGACGAAGCCCTGCTGGATTGAAGATCAAAAGTATACGAATTTCAGAGAGGAGGAGGAGTAGAGATCAGATCGAACTCGTCGGCATAAAGAAGAGAAGCTCGTCAGATCTGCAGTTCCCCGGGTCCGTTCCTTAAGATTATCCCGTTGCGATAATCTTAAGAAGAGCAATTATCTCGCCGTTGCCGAGATAAGCGCTATGGTTTCTCGATTCCTTCACGAATTAACGAAGCTCTGCCTGTTTTTTAGCAATCAGATCTGATCGACGGTGGTCCACGGATATCAACATCCCCGTCACAGGCCAAGATCCTACGCAAGTAGAAGACCGATAAACAATCTCTGTGCTGTTTGAAGAGAATTGTACTTTTGTTTTGTTTTTATTGTGTAAAGGTCTTATAAAAAGACTAATTTTTATTTTCGTTGTAAACGTCTAAAGTTTGTAATAAATCCCGCAATGAAACAATCAATTTTCTCCGCAAACAAGCTGGCGACCACAGTGGGAGCCAACAGCCTCGCTGCTGAGGCTGTCATGCCCCAGCCGACGATCAAGATCCTGGTGTTTGAAGAGGTCGAATACGAATTCGACCAGCAAAAATTTGACGAGTATATTTCCTCCTCCTCTTCTAGATCTCCTTCTTACAAACGCAGGAAAACCGCTGCCGCAAAGAACGTGACTTCAGATCCAAAAACCAAGGCTGACGATCTAAACCCGAATGCAGTGGAAGATTCCTCTCTAGCTTCCAGAGAAACCAGATCTAACGTTCGTGACAAATCCTCGAAAGTCAGGGAGTTGCCCATTGAAAGTGCACCAGTACTGACGAAGAGGGCTCGTCAAAGGCGCCATCAACATCTCGCGCGTCAATTTGCCAAGGCTTTGGAGCCTGTTGACGGGATCTGCTATGATGCGGATCTAAAACTTAGAATGCGCAAAGTGTTCCAGCAACCAGCTCTGAGAACCTCCTCCCAACCACCTACTAACGAATGGGTTCATGTCAAACAAACGCGTTTAACTCTTGAGGAGCGTATCCACAAGCGCCGCACACTGTTAGCGCAGACGAAGATCCTTGTACGGAATGCACAGGAGTTACAGAAAGGAAAGGTGGTTAAAAAGCCACCAAGATCTAAGCAAGTTTGGATGCCAAAGGCCACATCAGCGCCTAAGGCAAGAGCATCCGAGTCAGCTCTCCGACCTTTGTCAACTCCAGATCCCGCTCCTATTGCTCCCGCACCTCCGGTGAAGCCCTATGACAGCGTGGATCTCCCCAAATCTAGAGTCCTATTGAAGGATCGCATCGGTTCTCTACCCGAGTATCAAGGAAAAGTGCCTGTTCAGGAATGCTGGGGACCATTAAAGGAACCCCGAGCAAACATCCAGACTGGGGGTCGTACGCGACCTCCTAACAAATTAATTTCTACAACGGCCCGCTTGGGGGTGTGTACAGAAAACCAGGAGCCCGTTAAGGTTTTACCCTCACAAAAATGTGATTCCAAACGTTTGACTCCCGCAGACGCCAACAAGGCGATGTTTACTCAGAGGAAAACACGTCAGACAGATGAACGCGTTATACCTGAGAATTCATGTAAACAGCCGATAGGTTCCTCTGACCGTAACGTCGATGAGTTGTACTATCGGACTGGGGGCACGAATAAATCTCGAAAGAGAGGTACCCAGAAAGCGAACTCTCACTGTCCGTATACCAAACTAATCAGGACGGTATTATCAGTATGTAGCTACCCCAAGACCGCTCCGCAGAGGGTCTCGGTATTCGAGAGTATCTCCGCAGAAGCATTGAAACCCAAATAAAGGCGTTCTAGCAAGAGACGATCGGCCAATCAAGACGACGAACTCCTAGCATTCACCATCAATATGGTCAATAAGGGGAAGTCTCCGATTATTTCTAACCCTGATTTCTTCCCAGGAAAGAGAGTCAATTCGGGAATAGCCCAACTAATGTCTCGGCTTCAATTAGAAGCCGCCGGGCCTGAACAATCCGTAGTCATCGCCAACGTGACTGATAAGAGGAAATCTACCCGACCTTCTGATTCGGACCCCCTCATATCACATCGTTTAACTCGGCTACGTGCAGGGACTACTGGACGTAGAGATTATTTGAGGATGACCAGAGGACTATCCTCGGATGATGAAACGTCAGACGCTTGCTCGGCAGTCGCTTCAGAAGCCACTGTATCCAGCCCCGGACAATCTCATGAGGTGTTTATGATCAGCACCGATGAAGTAGCTAAAATGATTGAGGATGCTTTAGCCAAGCAGAAAGAAGCATTCAAGATCGAAGTGGAATTGGCTATGCAGGAGATGAGACAAATGCACAACCAACAAATCCGAGCTTTATCGAATCAGCTAGGTGAGTCCATCCGTCGCAGCACTGCTAACCAAACAGGTAGCGATTCAGATGTGGATGAGCACAACGCTGGGGGTGGTCCCACTAAAAATAATGACGCTGAGGGTGGACCCACCAATGATGATAGCACTGGGGGTGGCCGCATTATTCCTCTCAAAAATTATCCAAAACAGGATATAGATGAGGACGAAAAGATGAAGGACGTCGAGAGCAAAATTAATGCTTTAATGTCTGCTCAAGAGGTAAAGAAGACCGGCATCCCGTATCCTTACTCGAAAGAGTAGGATTCGATCCCGTATCCGGTGAAGTTCAACCTGATCAACTTCATGCCGTTCGACGGGAAGGGCTCGCCCACTCAGCATCTAATCTACTTTAAGTCCTACTTGGGCACGATTTCTGGCAACGAGCCCCTGATGGTGCGGTCATTCGTTGGCACCCTTCGCGGGCCTACCTTCGATTGGTACCGCCGTCTCAAACCCGAAAGCATCAACAACTGGGAGGACCTGGAGAGCATGTTCCTCGCTTATTTCTTCGATGATGACGTTGAAGTGTCGATCAGGACACTCTTCGATGAGAAACAAAAAGACGGAGAGTCGGTGGATACTTTCATCAAACGCTTCCGCAATCAGGCAATGAACTGTAAGGATCCCGTCACGGAGGAATTCATATTACAAACCTATCATAACAACTTGTCCATTAACATCTTGGACGTTATGGGAGTAGAGCCGCTCAATACCTGGAAAGAGTTGAAGGTGTACGGAGAGCAGGCCGAACGCTTTCTCAGAAGGAGGAAGGTCGAAAGAAGCCAACCGATGGCTAACCCTCTGAATCCGAGTCTCGTTTCTCATGATGAAGGGAAGGCTCCTACAATAGTTGTTGACGTTAATCAGACGTCGCAACAGCAGCCCCGAAGATAGCAGAAGACTTCGGATCCGAGGCTCTAAAAAGAGTACACATTCAAGGACGAAGACGTTCCAGCCATCTTTGAGACCCTTCTTGAAAACAACAAGATCAAGCTGCCACCCATCGTGAATCAGGAGGAAGCTGACAATACTACGGATCTGAAGTACTGCGCGTACCACAGGAGGATCCTTCATCCCACCAAGGCCTGCTTTACTTTAAAGAATAGCATCCAGACCTTGGTTGAAGCCGGCGTCATAACGCTAGGGTAAGCCAATTAAAAACGGCAACACTCTAAAGAGTATACGAGTATAAACTGCTTCTCAATCCTCCAACCGGTATATGAGGTTAAACTGCTCCCTGATACTCTAATAGGTATATGAGTCTAAACTGTTTCCCACACTTGACGGGAAGTTCCTGGAGAATTTTTTTTACATGTAATATTCTTAAGGATAACATGGTCATATAACTCACTATGAAGTTAGACCCAGTTTCGCGAAGAAAGCTGGGGGTGGATGATGCATGTAACGGGAAGTTCCCGAAAGAATTTTTACATGTAATTTTCTTAGGGATAACCCGATCATTACAAATAAAGTGATAAGTACTAAACCCACCATTTACCTGGTCAAACCTTCCTACAATTAGGACCACAACGAAAATCCCCTCTCGATTCCTCCAATGAACGAGAGGCCAACAAATCGAGCGATCAAACCTTCTTACAGTTAGGATCATTTCAAACCTCCCACTCGGTCAAACCTTCCTACAGTTAGGACCATAACCAAAATCCCCTCTCGATTCCTCCAATGAACGAGAGGCCCACAAATCGAGCGATCAAACCTTCTTACAGTTAGGATCATTTTAAACCTCCCATTCGGTCAAACCTTCCTACGATTAGGACCAAAACCAAAATTCCCTTTCGGTTCCTCCAATGAATTAGAGGTCCGCTTTCAAATCGAGTGATCAAACCTTCCTACACTTAGGGTCATCTCAAACTCCCACTTGGTCAAACCTTCCTACAGTTAGGATCAAAACCACAATTCACTCTCGATAAACGAGAAATTCATCTTTAGTTTGGTAATCAAACCTTCCGACAGTTAGGGTTATTCGAATCTTTTCAATTCTCGGAGTGGAGATCCCACTCTTAGTTTTATCTTTCCGGATTCTGGGGGTAGAGATCCCACCTCGAGTCTCCTTTCTAACTGGAGATAGAATATAAAATTCTTCTTCTTGGGAGATAAAATATAAAATTCTTCCTCTCCCGCATCGGGTTTGTCTTTACCCCAAGAGAAGACTCTGCTTTTTCAAACTCCTAAAATCCGTGCCTCACACGCACGGGGAATTTTATCCCGAAGCCTAAGTAGGGATAAGCCTACGCCTAACACGCGTTGCCGGTTTAGTCTTTCACCGATTGAAAAAGACACCAGAATCCAAGTCTGGGGAATTTTATCCCGAAGCCTAAGTAGGGATAAGCCTACGCCTAACACGCGTTGCCGGTTTAGTCTTTCACCGATTGAAAAAGACACCAGAATCCAAGTCTGGGGAATTTTATCTCAACTCCTAAATAGAGATAAGTCAACGCCTAACACGCGTCGCCGGTTTAGTCTTTCACCGATTGAAGAAGACACCAGAATTCCAGTCTGGGGAGTTTAATCCTGAAGCCTAAGTAGGGATAAGTCAGCGCCTAACACGCGTTACCGGTTAGTCTTTTGCCGTGAAAAGGACAAGAGCCCACATATTCGACATTGTGGCAGGCCGTTATTAACAACGCCAAAATCCGCGCCTTACATGCGCGGGGAATTTTATCCCGAACCCTAAGTAGGGATATGTCAACGCTTAACCCGCGTTGTGGTTTAGTCTTTTACTGATTGAAGAAGACACCAGAATTCTAGTCTGGGGACTTTTATCCCGAAGCCTAAGTAGGGATAAGTCAGCGTCTAACACACGTTGTCGGGTAGCCTATTCCCGTGATAATGGCAAAGTCTACGTATTCGAACCCGTAGCATCAAATCTAAGTGAGTTCATTCCTTTAGCACAACGTCATATGCGAAACGGACTTAAACAATCCGCATGCAAGCCCGATTCAAACGGTAATCGGTAAAGGCACTTCAAATCCGTTGAAGGCTGAGGATTTACCAAAAATCCTAAGTCAGCGTCTAACACACGTTGTCGGGTAGTCTTTTCACAGGAGAAAGATAAAGTCTACGTATTCAATATCGTAGCACTAAAAGAATTAACTCTTTTAGCATAACGTTACATGCAGAACGGACTTAATCAATCTGCATGCTAGCCCGACTCAAACGGTAGTCGGTAAAGGCTTATCAAACCCGTTGATGGCTAAGAATTTACTAAAAATTCTATAAATGTGAGTCATTGACGTATCAGCTTTATTAGTTGGTCTCGTGACTTGAGCATCCAACAAATTCGGAATAAGATCTACACGTGCAGATGAATCAGCTTTAATAGTTGGTCCTGCAGCCCAACATTTGGGACCGTCACGCTCCAACGCCTTAAGAGCTTAAATTGTATATACTCCAGCAAACGTACGAGTATAAACTGTGTTAACGCCAATCAACGCGTTGCGATGAAAATCAACGCCAATCAAAACAAAACCCTAAGGCTAACGCCGAGCAACGCGTAGCCCTAGGTCAACGCCGGTTAACACGTTGCGACAAAGATAATCAGTTCAAAGTCAACTCAATGACAAGAGCCAAAATCAACTCACCCGCTTAGATTCGAGACCCCGACGACGGCCAGACGATGATCGCAGCGTCGGAAAGAATTCGGCTATTCGTCAAAGCATCAAATAGACTGAAAATCGAAGGAGCCAAGAGTTAAAGCTAACTACAGGTCCTTTACACTGACTGAAGGTTAGACCGATTATATCCAAAGTATTTCAGGCTCGTCTATAAAAGAAACGAGACTGAAACACTTTGGAGGGGGTATCTGTAGGCGTTAAAAATTACCTATAGGTCCCCGCACACAGCTCGAGACAGAGAAAGGATGATGAATGTTACTATCTGAGTCACAGAAGATCATTTGACGATGACAAATGCATGAAGTGAGTCGATGGACCATGTGGAGCAACGGAGTTTCGGAATAACGAGGATACGGACTGATCGGGAGCCCCGCGACATTTACAAAATACGCAACACCCCTTGTGTCTCATTTATTCCACAGATGATCCAATCATTGGAGCTTATAGAACTCCTCGTCGGCTTTCCAACGCACTTTAAATCGCTCGAATCCGAGTTCGGATGAAGAAATTACGGCGGAAACGGACGAAGATGCGAAAAATACGTCTCAACATAAGATGAGACGCCCCGAGGTGTCTCGGCCAAGGCCGAGACACCCTTGGGTGTCTCGGCCTCGCTGAGACGCCCCGGGGTGTCTCCAGGCCTAAATTGAAGCCGTTGTGTGGTTTTAACCGCCCAAAACCCTCTTGAGCCTATAAATACAGCCTTAGGCCCTTATTTTTCTGGATCTGGAATTCTCAAGCGTTGGCGAAGCCCTGCCGGATTGAAGATCAAAAGTATACGAATTTTAGAGAGGAGGAGGAGTAGAGATCGGATCGAGCTCGTCGGCATAAAGAAGAGAAGCTCGTCAGATCTGCAGTTCCCCGGGTCCGTTCCTTAAGATTATCCCGTTGCGATAATCTTAAGAAGAGCAATTATCTCGCCGTTGCTGAGATAAGTGCTACGGTTTCTCGATTCCTTCGCGAATCAACGAAGCTCTGCTCGATTTTTTAGCAATCAAATCTGATCGATGGTGGTCCACGGATATCAACATCCCCGTCACAGGCCAAGATCCCACGCAAGTAGAAGACCGATAAACGATCTCTGTGCTATTTGAAGAGAATTGTACTTTTGTTTTGTCATTGTGTAAAGGTCTTATAAAAAGACTAATTTTTGTTTTCGTTGTAAATATCTGAAGTTTGTAATGAATCCCGTAATGAAACAATCAATTTTCTCCGCAAACACTTAGGAAGGAGTCGTTTTTTTTGTAAGCCCTGTTGGGCCCTTATTTGTAAGGAACATATTTTGAATAAAAATGACTTTCCTTATCATTTGGTTCTGAGAACAAACTATCTGCTGAGTCTTGTGACCATGTAATCATTATAATTCAGTCTGGTCCTTTTCTTTAGGGATCACTTCGGCCTTTACAGACCATGGGCGTCGGTATTACTGCTTCTTTGTTTGGTTGAGAATTGAGAAGCATAGAGGTTGTCCTCGATACTTTGTCTTGGGCTCGTCTAAATGAGGAAATTTAGGCTTTAATGTCCGACCGAGGCATCATACTTTGAATTTATTCTTGGATGACCGACTGAGAAGTCGTTGTGTTTTACCCAGATTAGGTACCAGGGACTTGCATCCGACTAAGAAGTCGTTGTGCCTTGGTTTTACCCAGATTTGGTACCAAGGACTTTTATTCGACTGAGAAATTGTTGTGCCTTGGTTTTACCCAGATTCGGTACCAAGGACTTTTATCTGACTGAGAAGTCGTTGTGCCTTGATTTTACCCAGATTCGGTACTAAAGACTTTTATCCGACTGAGAAGTCGTTAACCTTGGTTTTACCCAGATTCAGTACCAAGGTATTGTATCCGACTGAGAAGTCGTTGTGCCTTGGTTTTATCCAAATTCGGTACCAAGGACTTTTATCCGACTGAGAAATCGTTGTGCCTTGGTTTTATCCAGATTCAGTACCAAGGTCTTGTATCCGACTAAGAAGTTGTTGTGTCTTGGTTTTACCCAGATTTGGTACCAAGGACTTTTATCCGACTGAGAAGTCGTGCCTTGGTTTTACCCAGATTTGGTACCAAGGTCTTGACCATATGTTTGATGAGAGCAGACGGAATCAAACCATATGTTGTGCCTTAGTTTTACCCTGAGAAGGTACCAAGGTCTTGTAACTGACTGAGAAGTCGTTGTGCCTTGGTTTTACCCTATGAAGGTACCAAGATCTTGACCATATGTTCGATAAGAGCAGACAGAATCAAACCATATGTTGTGCCTTAGTTTTACCCTGAGAAGGTACCAAGGTCTTGACCATATGTTCTATGAGAGAAGACAGAATCAAACCATATGTTGTGCCTTAGTTTTATCCTGAAAAGGTACCAAGGGCTTTGTTCCGACCGAGAAGTCGTTGTGTCTTGGTTTTACCCTATGAAGGTACCAAGGAATTGACCATATATTCGATGAGAGCAGACGGAATCGAACCATATGTTGTGCCTTGGGCTTACCTTTAAGAAGAGCCAAGGACTTTGTTCCGACTGAGAAGTCGTTATACCTTGGTTTTATCCAGATTCGGTACCAAGGACTTGTATCCGATTGAGAAGACATTGTGCCTTAGTTTTACCCAGATTCGGTACCAAGGACTTTTATCCGACTGAGAAGTCGTTGCACCTTGGTTTTACCCAGATTCGGTACTAAGGACTTGTATCCGACTGAGAAGTTGTTATGCCTTGGTTTTACCCAGATGCGGTACCAATGTCTTTGTTCCGACTGAGGAGTCATTGTGCCTTGAGCCTTCCTGACACGGCACCAAAACTGATGACTAAGAAGTCGTCAAGTGTTGGGCCTATCCTGAGGCGACGCCAAGGTCTTATAACCGACTGAGGAGTCATTGTACCTTAGCTTTACCCTAGAAGGTACCAAGGACTTTGTTCCGACTGAGGAGTCGTTGTGCATTGGTTTTACCCAGATTAGGTACCAAGGGCTTTGATGAAGCCGACCGAGTGGTCGCCGTGCCTTGGTCTTACTCTTTAGGAAGTGCTAAGGGTTTTGAAGAATCCGACCGAGTGGTCACCGTGTCTTGGTCTTACTCTTTAGGAAGTACCAAGGGCTTTGAAGAAACCGACCGAGTGGTCGTCATGCCTTGGCCTTACTCTTTAGGAAGTGCCAAGAGCTTTGAAGAAGCCGACCGAGTGGTCGTCGTGCCTTGGTCTTACTCTTTAGGAAGTGCCAAGGTCTTTGAAGAATCCGACCGAGTGGTCGCCGTGCCTTGGTCTTACTCTTTAGGAAGTGCCAAGGGCTTTAAATAAACCGACCGAGTGGTCATCGTGCATTGGTCTTACTCTTTAGGAAGTGCCAAGGGATTTGAAGAAGCCGACCGAGTGGTCGCCGTGCCTTGGTCTTACTCTTTAGGAAGTGCCAAGGGCTTTGATGGACGTGGCCAAGTGCCTAGCTAACTAGGTCTTTGATGTCTTTTCTTTCCTCCTTTACATTTCCATTGATTATTAGAATTTTACACAGGGTAAAGTACAATAGTCTTGCACTCGCAACTTCGGACGACGTCGAATTCGTACTTTTTACTCATGTGCCTTTTGAGGATGAATTTTTGCTGGGGACTAGGTTACCGAGGCTGAGCTTCTTTGATTGTTTCTTTTTGCCTGTGAACCTCCCCGCCTTGACGAATGGAAGTTGTTGCTTCATTGGCCATCTTTGTTGCCAAACTGAGTTGCGCCCGGAGTCGGGGCTTGTTCTTTCTCTTGATGGTGAGCCGTTTGGCTTTTTAGGCGTTGTTGAGTTGCTGACAAATTGGCCATCTCATCGGCCAAGGACCTGCTTGGAGGTTTTGCTGAGATCCTTGTAGGTAGACGGTGGACAGGGTGATTTTCGACAAATACTACTTGTCCATCGCCGGTTGCTCTGTTAGGCCCGATATTCCGTTGTTTGAGCTTTTGGAAGATGTAGCTCGACGGAGGGGGCCCAAGTAACTTCTGTGATGGGGGCTTCTTGTTAGAGAGAACCCCACAGGCCGAAACTTTGTTCCCTGGAATTTGATGGGATCATATTTTTCTTCTTGAGGATTCTAGGGATAGCGATGGCCGGACCATCTTATAAATGGAGGAGCCTTCTTGCAGGAAGAGTGCAAGTCACATGCTTCGACCACCAGACTGTACTTCGACTCTGGCGGTTCTGAGCAGTGACTGGTGGCCAGGGCTGTTGAATCTTCCTAAGAAGACCAGACGACGAGCCCTTGAGCTCTTCCCGCTTCCTCACACTGGGTAAGAAAGGACTTCTTCTATGAAGGCGGTGATGGTCCGGGTGGCTCGTCAAAGATTTGATGGCTGCTCCTATCTGTGGCGGCTGTAGAAAGCCTACGCTTCATATTCAAGCCAGATGAGCACTTTAGTGCTGCATCTTCTTCAGGAGGGCTTTCGAGGTTCTTCTTAACAAATAGCCCCCCCCCCCCCCCCCCGAAAGCTGCTGGAGACTCCAAGGGATACACCCAGACTGGCTCCTTATGGCCATAGGCTAATCCTCCTTAGCTTGAATGATGTGATTCCAGACTTTGTTTAGCTTGAACGGTGCAATTCTAGTAGTGTAAGGATGAACTGGATCAGGTCCCTGCTCAGAATTAGGCATTTCTTCTCAGAGAAGAGAGTGGGCCCCACTGTGGGCGCCATACTGTTGATGCTCGTAAACAAACAGTCGATGGGGGTGCGGTAGGCTGTCGCAATAGGATGATGAAGGATAAAAGGTCTGATTTCCCCTCCGAATTTATGCCTAGCTCTGAGCGTATGGGGTGGACTGATGGCCTACACGCAAAAGTAACGCCAGGGTACGGGGCATGTTCCCCCGTGGTACCTCCGACGGTCAAGTTAGAGGATGAATTTGAGGAAGGTTTTTGGGAGAGTCCCTGGGCCATTGAGGTCCATGCAAGGTGCATTCTCCTTTAGAATTTATTAAGGAAAAACTTGAAGAAAATATTGACTTCTTGGTTTTAGTTTTTTCGAACCAACCTCCTCCTCTGAAAGGATTCGCCTCCCCCTTTCCGATTTCCACCCCCCCCCCCCCCTTATAGGCTGTTGAGGATAGACACGTGGCTTCATCAGGGGATTAAGGACGATGGTGAGGGATGAGCTAGAGGCTGAGTCAGCAGTAGTCCCTTCACGTGTCGGCTGGCGACTGGAGGAGAATTATTTCGAGATGATCTCAATAAGACCCCTAGGGTTGATTAGATGGCGCATGGCAGAGAATACGGCGGGGCGATGAGTCACCCTTATCTTTATAGATGGGGGCTAGCGATTGGAGGGCGAGGCACTCAAGTACAGAGGGTGCCTCGATAACGTCCTGGGTTTGACGGATAAGGATCAAGAGAATATAGGTTGATCGATCTAGCCACTCATTGTTTTACAGATGGCAGCTGGCGACTGGAGAAAGGTCGTCCAAGCTCAGAGGGTGTCTTGATTATGCCCCCGAAGTGACTTGGGAATAGAATGAGCCGCCCGTGTATTTAAGACTTCGTCAGAGTTTGAGACGTTTGACGTGACTGATCAATACTATGGTTGATCGATGTATGTCTTGGAAATAGCTCAGTTGGATGACTTGGATCCTTATCTTCCCCAACAGGATTGAATTGGAAGGCGGGTCGTTCTCGTAACTTGCTGACTAGATAAGTGAGTCGTCGGTCTAGTCAGACGGCTCGGTAGACAGCCGAGTCGCCCGTGGGGAGTCGTCTCAAAGACGAAAGGTCGGCTAAAGCGTCTGGCTTCTGGCTAGGCTTTTTTGGCTGGGTCGATTTGAATTGCAACTCCATTAGGCCTGCAGAGACAATCTTCTGATATCTTTGTTGATAAACAGTAGATTACCATAACACAAACCAACAGAAAAATGGTGGTCAGGATGAAGGATAGTAGTCATACAATTTAAGAAACTGAGTAATTTTTTTTTTATACTACGGAACATTTTCATCATTTGGAGGGTTGAGCCGGCAAAGCTCCGGATGTTTGAGAAGGGGAAGGGGGGAGAACCTCCTGCAAGGAAGGTTTTGTGGGAAACGCTGCATAGTACCGGGGGATTTTTGTGAAATTATCCTTAAAAAAGTAGAGAAAACCTTATTCTCTATTAGAATTTCCCAGGGTAGAGAGAGGATAGAGGGAAGGGATAAAAGGATCACGCCATGTCACGCAACATGAAAAAGCATGTAGGAAAATTATCGAGGGATAGTGCCGGATCTTCGTTTCCGGTGTGAGTTCTGACGGCAAGAAGAGGGTCGCGTCATGCCACCTTAGTTGCCGTTCAAGGGATAAAATAGAAAACGAACGAAAAATAAAAGAAATCTAAACAACCGCGTTGCACCATTTAGTACTCATGTACTCACGTTCAAAAAGAAAAGGACGTGCCAAAAATGAACCTTCTAGAAAAGAATTACGCTGCAAAAAAAAAATTAAGATAAAAAATAAAAGATAAACCTATGTTGCAACTAAGCTAATAAAATTAAATAAAGAGTCAAACCTTGCAACAATGACGCTTGTAAAGAGTCATGATCTGATCCGTGTGGATCCTGGACTCGACTGTACAGAAAGAACATGAGATACTCTGGAAAATCGAGGAAGAGAAAATAATTATTGGCGTGAAGAAAGAGTGAAACATAACAACAAATAAGAGTATAAATATTAAGAAATAAAAGAATGGACAAATTTTCAAACCGACTTGTTTGCCAAAACAAATCCTCAAAAAAGACTTGTTTCATATTTTATTTTAAAAACCGACTCAGTTTCAGCCTCAGGGCTGTTTCAGCTGAAACTGGGTCTGGGCTGAAACTTGGTTGGTTTTTGAAAACAAGTTCCTAAACTTCACGGGAGTTGAAGTCCCGTGAAATTTTTTACATAATAAAACTTCACTAGAGTTGAAGTCCCGTGAAGTTTTGTTATGTAAAAAAACTTCACTGGACTTCAACTCCCGTAAAGTTTGAGAACTTTTTTTTCAAAAACTGACCCAGTTTCCGCCCTGAGGCTGAAATTGGGTCAGTTTTTAAAATTAAATCTGAAACAGATCTTTTTTTAGAATAAGTTTCAAATCAAGTAGGTTTTGAAAATTTATCCTAAAAGAATATATAGATTTGAGATTCTGGGATGATTTGTGTACGGCAGTGCTACATTGTCTAATGGAAACGGTTATTAATAGTAATAGACACCCAAATTAAAGGGGACAAAACTGTAATTAATAATGTAAGAGCATGTAGATGGACGGTGAAGGTGTTTAGTTTTTTTCTCCCATTAAGTTTAAGATTTGAATTTGAATAATGGGTTGTGGGGACGGTTGGTTATGCAGAGTTAGTTTTTCAGGTTAGTTATTATCTTTGTTTTTTTATAGAAAGAGACAAGCGTGGAATGATATCTTTGGTTAAGTTATTTTTATTTCTCAATTATAACCCTCTTATTATTTTTGAATGCCTAGTATTTTTTAGGGAAAATGTATCTAGGCCCTCCAATAATAAAGGGGATGTGGCCCAGCCCCCCATAGTTTTTTCCTTACTCTTTAACCCCAAAAACAAAAAACAAAAAACAAAAAAATTATTCAGCCCCCTTTTCACACTCTCCCAGAAATTCATCCCAAAAAAACCCATTCCCTTATCTTCTTCTTCTTCTTCTTCTCGTCTGTGGCTTTCTCCTCCTCCTCTCAATCTCCTCCCCCTCCCCCCTCCCTCTCCGAGTGGTGGTCCTCCACCACCGCCCTCTACTTCGACCAAACCCAACACCAACCTCACCTGCGGCCGGGACCTCACGCGCCTCTCCATCCAGTAGGTCATCGCCGACTCCATCTCGAGTTCTCAAAGAGAGGGATCCACCATGCCGAGCTCTGCATCGTCTCTGAGGAATCTATTAGTTTCTAATCCATTTCAATCTTTCACTACTATCTGCTCGAATTGTTCAATTTATAGTAATTTGGTAAAATGAATTGTTGGATTTAATCTAATAAATCTATTTGTGGGCACATATGATTAATCAATGTGTATTGCTATCTTTCAGGATAACCCACTAAAGTGATCAATTAATTTGGGTTAATGGGTATTTAAATAAGTCATGGGGTTATATGTGCAGATATCATGTTGTAATTGTGATTTGATGAGGGGCCAAATTCTAAATGTACAACATCTATAAATAAGGGGTTATGGTCCCTAATCTAGGGTTACATTCTCTAATTCTCTTCACCCCCATCTAGAGAGAAATTTGGCTAGAGAAACCCTAAGGTTAGAAGATCCAAAACTCATCTCAAGTTTCATCTATGGATTCAGGTATAAGCTTCCGCTCCTGTTGATTATTGTTAATCTCTTCGAATTAATCATGGCTTTATGATTTAGATCTCAAGTTTTATTTAGATCTAACAAGTGGTATCAGAGCCTCCTGTGATTAATTCTTAGGGATTTAAGTTTTTAAAATTGGGTTTTTTTATCTTAAATCTCTGGTTTTGGATTAAGATCTGTTCTCGGATGAACAGTAATGTTCGGATGAACAGTTACTTTTTTCATTTTTCGGATGAGCAGTAAAAAATTCACCGTGAACAGTAAAATTTTGGATTTTTTCTTCGATTTTTCTTGGATCTGGATCAAGAAATTTCAATTTTTCGATTCTGGATCTGTTTTTGAAATAAAATCGAGAATTTTTTTGGATCTTCTTTGTTTTGGTCGTCGGTCCCGTGCTCCTCGCCGGCGTAGCGTCGCTGGCGGCCTCGTCCTCGACTCCGACGATGATGGCAGCGTCAGGAAACCCTAGGGTTTCGATCTTTGGGTGCAGGAGTAATGGCAGCGGCGATTTCAGATTGAAACCCTAAGGGTTTGTGCGGGAATTAAAGAGGTGGTTACCTCAAATTTTGGCGAGGCTTGAAAGCTTCAAACGAACTTCGTGTTCGTTCTCACGTGAGCCACGCGCTCAATTTAACCGAACTTCGTGTTCGTTCTAAAGTGAGCATCGCGCTCAAATCAAACGAACCTCGTGTTCGTTCTAAGGTGAGCCTCGCGCTCAGTTCTAAGGTGAGCCTCACCCTCAGCTCTAAGGTGAGCCACGCGCTCAGTTCTCAGGTGAGCCTCGCGCTCAAATTAAGTCGAACCTCGCGTTCATTTTTTAAACGAACCTCGCGTTCGTTCTCAGGTTGAACCTCGCGTTCATTTTTTTAAACAAACCTCGCGTTCGTTCTCAAGATTGAACCTCGCGTTCATTTTTTTTAAACGAACCTCACGTTCGTTCTCAAGTTGAACTTCACGTTCATTTTTTCAAACAAACCTCGCATTCATTCTTAGGTGAGTCTTGTACTCAATGCAGTCGAACCTCGCGTTCGAAGTCAAGCGAACTTCGTGTTCACTATGGTTAAGCCTCGGCTTTTCAAGGGTCCACTTTGGTATACTTAATTTATTAAGTTATGGGGCCTAATTAAGCTATGAGACCCCAATTAAGTTTTTAGAAATTCAGTTGATTTAAATTAAGAACATTTTAATTTAAATCCAATTTTGGTAGTTAATCAATTATTTAATTCAAATAATATGATACTAAGGTATTAAGGTTGTCTCTCACTCCAATTGATTAATTGAAACAAGAAGTTACCAAAGTAACCTCTCTTGTGTAGATTGTTCATGAGGAATGTGAGATGTTGGTGTGTATGCTTTCGTGTAAATATTTAATCGGCCCAAAGGAAGGTTAATATTTATTTAGTCTGTATATACATCTGCGATGATAAGCGTGTGACAATTATAAGGTTTACATATGAATAATGAATCGATCCAAAGATAGTTTCATTATTTGACATGAGTTATTGTTAATGTTTGATCATTATAACAAGGTATCACTTACAAGTTAATATTACTGTCCAAAGACTTGATATTAATGTTGTGCCAGATATTTTGAGATGGGATTTATCATTATTTGAATTTTATTGATTACTAATTATGATTATTGATGTGAGCATTTTTATTTTATTTTAGCTAATGCATCTGCTGCAATAATTTCTGCTAACATCAACTCAATTCCCATGCTAAATGGGACAAACTTTAAGGTTTGGAAAGAGAACATATTAATTGTTCTTGGCTGCATGGATCTAGACCTTGCATTAAGAATTGAACAACCCTAACCTCTCAATGCGGATAGCACTCCTGATGCAAAGAAGGAGTATGAGAAGTGGGAGCGTTCAAATCGCATGAGTCTTATGATCATTAAGCGCGACGTTCCGGGAGCCTTCAGGGGTATAGAATCCGAAGGGATTACTAAGGCTAAAGATTTTCTTGCCGAAATTGAGAAACGTTTTGTGAAAAACGATAAGGTGGAAACAAGCACGCTTTTAGCTCGCTTGATTTCAATGAAGTATAAGGGCAAAGGAAATATCAAGGAGTACATTATGGAAATGACTCATATTGCTTCAAAGCTTAAGGCACTTAAACTCGACCTTTGTGATGAGTTATTGGTGCATCTGGTTCTGTTGTCTCTTCCTACACAATTCAACTAAGGATAAGGGTAAGAAAAGAAAGAATGATAATGAAGCTGCTAAGGGTCCAGTTCAGAAGAAACAACATAAGGATAATCAGGGTTGTTTCTTCTGTAACAAGCATGGACACGTAAAGAAGGATTGTACCAAATATCACGTCTGGCGTGCTAATAAGGGTACGTTCCTTACTTTGGTCTGTTCTGAGGTTAATTTAGCTTCAATACCTAGAAACACTTGGTGGTTAGACTCTGGTGCTACTACTCACATAAGTGTTTCTATGCAGGGTTGCCTGAGCTACCGAAAACCAAGTGATGTTGAAAGACACATCTTTGTTGGTGACGGTCAATCGGTAGATGTGGAAGCAATTGGACATTTTAGGTTGCTATTAGGAACTGGTTCCTATTTGGATTTGAAAGATACTTTTGTAGTACCGTCTTTTAGACGGAATTTGATTTCAGTTTCTGTATTGGACAAATCAGGTTATTCTTGTTCATTTGGAAACAATCAATTCAGATTATCTTTTAATTCAAATATTGTGGGAACTTCTTACTTGAGTACTTATGATAACCTATATTTGCTTGATACAATTGCTTCTTATAATGAAACTTTACATGCGGAATCGCGTGGTACTAAGTGTAAATTAAATAAGGAAAATTCGGCGTTATTATGACATAAGCGCTTGGGTCATATCTCAAAAGGTAGAGTTGAGCGTCTTGTGTCTGATGGCATTTTGGATTCCCTTGATTTTTCGGACTTCAATGTATGTGTTGAATGTATCAAGGGAAAACAGACCAAAGTTAAGAGATTAGGTACCAACAGATCTTTGGAAGTCTTAGAATTGATACATACAGATATTTGTCGACCATTCCCTACAGCATCCTGGAATGGTCAACAATATTTTATATCATTCATAGACGATTACTCACGTTATGGGTACCTATATCTCATTCATGAAAAATCTGAGTCTCTGGACATGTTCAAAGCCTATAAAGCTGAAGTTAAGAATCAACTCAACAGAAGAATTAAAACCGTTAGATCTGATCGTGATGGTGAGTACTACGGTAGATATGATGGTTCAGGTGAACAACGTCCAGGACCATTTGCTAGATACCTAGAGGAATGCGCTATCATCCCACAGTACACTATGCCGGGTTCACCTAGCATGAATGGTGTAGCTGAAAGACGAAACAAGACTCTTAAGGATATGGTAAGAAGTATGATTGCTCATTCTTCTTTACCAGAGTCTCTCTGGGGAGAAGTACTTAAGACAACAGCTTACATTCTGAACAGAGTACCAAGTAAAGCAGTTGCTAAAACACCTTATGAGCTTTGGACTGGTCGAAAGCCCAGTTTAAAGCACTTACATATTTGGGGATGTCCAGCTGAGACAAGGCCTTATAGGCCAAATGAAAAAAATTAGACTCCAAAACAGTTAGCAACTACTTTATTGGGTACTCTGAACGCTCTAGGGGCTATAAGTTTTATGATCTCACACTAAGGAATATTTTTGAGACGGGAACAGCAACATTCTTTGAGGGTGTTAAGTTTGGGGGGAGAAATAAGGTTAGAGACATTAGTTTTGATGAGGAATTGGCTTCAGATCCAATCCATACAGTTACTTTTGATAATATTCAGGTTCCTATACCTGTTATTGCTCAAGAAGTAAATCCGGAACCTCAAGATGACAATGTTAAACAACTTCCTGTTCCAGAAGAACAAACTCAACAACCTCAAGAACCAGTGTCATTAAGGAGATCCATGAGAGAAAGGAGAAATGCTATTTTAGACGATTACATTGTATTTCTTCAAGAACATGAGGAAAGTAGTGGAATGTTGGAAGATGATCCAATCAACTTCTCTCAGGCCATAAAAAGTTCTAACTCTTAACAGTGGATTGATACCATGAATGTAGAGTACAAGTCTATGCAAGACAATAAGGTTTGGGAACTTGTCCCATTGCCAGAAGGTGCAAAACCAATTGGTTGTAAATGGATTTTTAAAACCAAGCGGGATGAAAATGATAATGTGGAAAGGTATAAGGCACGTCTTGTAGCTAAAGGCTTTACTCAAAAGGAAGACATTAATTATACAGAGACTTTCTCTCCGGTTTCATCGAAAGACTCATTCAGAACAATCATGGCACTTGTTGCTCATTATGATCTTAAGTTACATCAGATGGATGTTAAGACTGTATTTCTCAATAGAGACATTGATGAGATAATTTATATGGTGCAACTAGAAAACTTTGTGTCGGGAGACCCAAAGAATATGGTTTGCAAATTAAGGAAATCCATCTATGGGTTCAAGCAAGCTCCTCGTCAATAGTATCACAAGTTTCAACAAATAATTATCTCGTTCGCGTAATGACCGTGAATTTTGATACTAGTTAAAATAATTTTTTAGTATTTTAAAATATTTATTTATTATTTATAAACGAGTATTTGTATTTTTTCGATTTTCTACAATTTTCTATGATTTAAAAATCTGATTATATATTTATTTAAATGATTTTGATATTTATAAATTTATTTCGTGTAGTAAAATTTTCTAGAATTAATTTGTTATGTTATCGGTACTATTATGTATTATTTTAAATAATATATTATATTATTAATATTATTACGTATTATTTCGTATAATACTTTGTATTATTAATTATGTATTATTTGTATAATTTGTTGCATTATTTCTACTGTTGCATATTATCGGTCGTATTAGTACGACTAGTACGTTTTACTGTATAGATAATTATCCTATAATTATTTGATTTTAAATGTAAGTAAATATATTTTTATTATTAATTATTCTTGTTTAATTGTATAATATGTGTATATTTCAACTATTTCGTATCAACTGTTATATTAGCTCAATGTGTACGTTTTTATTTGTAGATAATTATTATGTAATTAGTTTAATTTTTAGGTACCCGTAATTATTTTATTTTAATTATTTTTTGTTATTTAACCCTAAACCCTAACCCTAACTATATATATATAGTTCTTCTTCTTTTTGTTTTCGTGAAAACACCCATACCCAGCCGCCTCTCTCACTTTTCTCTCTCCTCTCTCTCTCTTCATCTCTGTGCACGCCTCCACCCTCTTCCTCCTCCGACGACATCCGCCGCCCGCTCCTCTAGCTCCGACGAGCTCCCCGTCGGCCGCCTCTCCCAGACCCTGACCCCCTCTCCTTCTTTCTCCTCCAACCAAAGCCAAAAACTCCGACGACTCGCCGAGTTTGCCACCGGCACCCACGCTCTCACTCTCGTTCTCCCCTGCCTACACCACCATCACCACCTCCGAGCTTCACCTCCGCCCTGCTCCTCCCTCAGCCAGCCCCGCCTCGCCACCCAGAGCTCACGCCCTGACCCACGCCGCCGTCGCCCTCCTTCCTCAGCTAGCACCCAGATCTGCGCCGCCCCCTTGTCACCAAACTCCGCCTGCTCCTCATCCTCCTCTTCCCAGCCCCTCCGTTGCACCACCATGTCGCTGTCCAACCTCCCTCAACCACCTGACAACCGCCACACCATATTCTCCGACGAACAGCCGCCCAAGCCTCCCCCATTGCGCCCCTTGACCGCCACCAACACCTCCACTAAGCCGTCGCCTGAACCCGAGCTCCGCCCTGAGATCCGCCACCATCCGCTGACCTTGCCGACCAAGCTCGCTGCCTTCTCCTCACCGACCACGCCGCTGCTGTTAGTTCGACGTCGACAGCCCACGCAGTAGCCCCCTCTTCCTCTAAACAGCCCCCGATCCGCGTCGCCACCTCCCGCTCGAACCCCGAGCTTCCGTCTCCTCCATCGCACGCCACCTGTTCGACGATATGTCAACTCACATCCAGTGGAAGAACCGCCCCGCCGTAGGCTCGCATTGTCGATGTCGAATTGTTCGACAATACCCCGGCCCGAGGCAAGATCCCGCTCCTCTTGACTCGTCAATTCCTATTTATATCTGTCGTTAATTAGTTGCATATATTAGATTATAAATTGTTATTATCTGCGTGGGTTTGATGAATAATATTAATTTAAATCATAGTTATGTGATAAATAGTATTTTCGAAAAAATGATAATGAAGTGAAAGAAATTATTTCGATAACGGAATCATTTTGGAGAATTTATAATATTTAAAAAGAATTTATTTTGAGAAAAGAAATTATTTTAGAATAATAATTGATGAGAAATAATTTTAAGGAATTTTATTCTAGGAAAGAGAATATTTTGGATTATTATAATGAGAAATAATTTTTAAAAGAAATTATTTTGGGAAAGGAATTATTTTCTGAATTACGTAGTTGCTGTTTATGATTACATTTTATGTTTTGTGAATATTTTACTGTATTCGACATGTCATGATGTGGTTATGTGAAATTAATGTTATTATTATCTCGTTGTTGTGTTTGAGAACCATTAGTAGTTCATATCCTTAGTTGCCTAGCGTGTCATGTACAAGACCTAGATACCTGTGTATTGTTGACTTAGAAAAGCAAGATGAGTTTGGGTGGGAAAGTCTATGTTTATATAATCGGAAAAGACTGTTGATATATCTTTCAGGTTCGTACCAGTGGATCGGTGTCGCCACTGGGGTTGGTTGGTTTGGTAAATCACAGTGGATCGGTGTCGCCACTTGGATTTATTGATTTGTTGAGTCACAGTGGATCGGTGTCGCCACTGGGGGCTGATTGGTTGGACCAAAGTAGATCGGTGTCGCTACTTTGGTTCATGAATTTATTGGTTAGATCAAAGTAGATCGGTGTCGCTACTTTGGTTCTTGAATGTATTTGATGCACGTGGGGGATATGCGAACAGTCAGCTATCCGATAATATGAGCGTTGACTCTGTGTGAGAGCTGAACCAGTGACCTGTTATAGGATGGCTAGTTACATGACTTGTTGCCAGTGAATCAGTGTCGCCACTGTAGTTGATTTGTTGGGTCAAGGTGAATCGGTGTCGTCACTTTGGTTAGGATTTATGGATTCTTGTGAGATATTGATCAGTTGTATTTCTTTCATACATAGATCGGGATTAATATTTAATTATTTACAATTCGAGACATATGGTATATACATGAGGGTTTTCTTGTTTGGATTATTTCGCTCGACGTACTACGTCTCGAGTTGTAGATTTTTAAGTATTAATTCCATCTAGTGGTATGACCTTGTTATGTGGATGATTATAGGATGGTTAGCTGCATGATCTTGTTACTCGGATGTTTATGAATTCTCTTGTCTATTAAAATCTAGTAAAGGATTGTATCTAGCTTGTTAGTATTTCAGTTGCATACTTCTATTGTTACTACTATCATCACATGTTTCGATTTCTGTTATCGCTTTGGTCACTTTTCTATTATTATTACTACTGTTGCATCTGTTATTACATTGGTCATTTGACCGTTCCTATTCTCTTTATGGGATCTTGTCGTGCGCCATACACCTGACGTACTCCTGTTTTCTCTGGTGTATGTCAGACTTAGAGGAAGAATAGGTCCAGCTTGGAGATAAGCCAGGAGCCAGAGGATTCTCAGCAGGAGTGCCTTGTAGACGTAGCAGAAGAACAAGTTGAAGTTTAGTTATTCCTTTCAGTTTATTTTCCTAGCATTTCCTTTTCCTGGCTGATCAATGTATTTCATATTTCTTCAGTTCTTTTGTTCAGATATGTATAAGGGCATGTTTGATCCGTATTTTATGTCTGGGATGATAGTCAGTTGTGATATGTATATTTTCTTATTCTGAGTTGTTTATTATATTCTCGCTACTGTGATCGGGGACATGTGCCTTCGTTTGTATTTCTTGACGCTTAGCGTATTAGATTGAGAAGACGGGGTCTAGCACTTATCTCTTCTCAGTCTAATACGTCGCGGGCTTGTTCACGTTCCGATTCCCCTGTATTTTGGGAAGCGGGGTGTGACAGGTTTTTTTTAGTAGCCCATGCAGGTCACGGTCTCGATCACGGTCCCGAGTCCTCACTAGTAAGAATATAATGGATAATTTAGATACATATCATATTTCATCCATAAGACTATTCGTGAGCCCTTATTCCATTTCCTTGATAGATTTCGTTTCGTCCCTATCTTATCATTTTTGACTCCGGAACTTTTCACTGTTTCTTGTCTCGTAACTTTCCATTGTTTCTTATTTCTTGTCTCATCTGCTTATGGATATCATTCCACATCTGTCCCTGGGGTTCTTATTTTAATTCCGAGGGCGGAATTTGTTTTAAGGGGGGTAGAATGTAATGACCGTAAATTTTGATACTAGTTAAAATATTTTTTTAGTATTTTAAAATATTTAATTATTATTTATAAACGAGTATTTGTATTTTTTTGATTTTCTACAATTTTCTATGATTTAAAAATCTGATTATATATTTATTTAAATGATTTTGATATTTATAAATTTATTTTGTGTAGTAAAATTTCTAGAATTAATTTGTTATGTTATCGGTACTATTACGTATTATTTTAAATAATATGTTATATTATTAATATTATTACATATTATTTCGTATAATACTTTATATTATTAATTATGTATTATTTGTATAATTTGTTGCATTATTTCTACTGTTGCATATTATCGGTCGTATTAGTACGACTAGTACGTTTTACTGTATAGATAATTATCCTATAATTATTTGATTTTAAATGTAAGTAAATATATTTTTATTATTAATTATTCTTGTTTAATTGTATAATATGTGTATATTTTAACTATTTCGTATCAACTGTTATATTAGCTCAATGTGTACGTTTTTATTTGTAGATAATTATTATGTAATTAGTTTAATTTTTATGTACCCGTAATTATTTTATTTTAATTATTTTTCGTTATTTAACCCTAAACCCTAGCCCTAACTATATATATATAGTTCTTCTTCTTTTTGTTTTCGTGAAAACACCCATACCCAACCGCCTCTCTCACTTTTCTCTCTCCTCTCTCTCTCTTCATCTCTGCGCACGCCTCCACCCTCTTCCTCCTCCGACGACCTCCGCCGCCCGCTCCTCTAGCTCCGACGAGCTCCCCGCCGGCCGCCTCTCCTAGACCCTGACCCCCTCTCCTTCTTTCTCCTCCGACCAAACCCAAAAACTCCGACGACTCGCCGAGTTTGCCACTGGCACCCACGCTCTCACTCTCGTTCTCCCCTGCCTACACTACCATCACCACCTCCGAGCTTCACCTCCGCCCCGCTCCTCCCTCAGCCAGCCCCGCGTCGCCACCCCGAGCTTACGCCCTGACCCACGCCACCGTCGCCCTCCTTCCTCAGCTAGCACCCAGATCTGCGCCGCCCCCTTGTCACCAAGCTCCGTCTGCTCCTCCTCCTCCTCTTCCCAGCCCCTCCGTTGCACCACCACGTCGCTATCCACCCTCCCTCAACCACCTAACAACCGCCACACCATATTCTCCGACGAACAGCCGCCCAAGCCTCCCCCATTGCGCCCCTTGACCGCCACCAACACCTCCACTAAGCCGCCGCCTGAACCCTAGCTCCGCTCTGAGATCCGCCACCATCCGCTGACCTTGCTGACCGAGCTCGATGCCTTCTCCTTGCTGACCACGCCGCTGCTGTTAGTCCGACGTCGACAGCCCACGCAGCAGCCCCCTCTTCCTCTAAACAGCCCCCGATCCGCGTCGCCGCCTCCCGCTCGAACCCCGAGCTTCCGTCTCCTCCATCGCACGCCACCTGTTCGACGATATGTCAACTCACATCCAGTGGAAGAACCGCCTCGCTGTAGGCTCGCATTGTCGATGTCGAATTGTTCGACAATACCCCGAGGCAAGATCCCGCTCCTCTTGACTCGTCAATTCCTATTTATATCTGTCGTTAATTAGTTGCATATATTAGATTATAAATTGTTATTATCTGCGTGGGTTTGATGAATAATATTAATTTAAATCATAGTTATGTGATAAATAGTATTTTCGGAAAAATAATAATGAAGTGAAGGAAATTATTTCGATAACGGAATCATTTTGGAGAATTTATAGTATTTAAAAAGAATTTATTTTGAGAAAAGGAATTATTTTAGAATAATAATTGATGAGAAATAATTTTAAGGAATTTATTCTAGGAAATAGAATATTTTGGATTATTATAATGAGAAATAATTTTTAAAAGAAATTATTTTGGGAAAGGAATTATTTTCTGAATTACGTAGTTGCTGTTTATGATTACATTTCATGTTTTGTGAATATTTTAATGTATTCGACATGTCATGATGTGGTTACGTGAAATTAATGTTATTATTATCTCGTTGTTGTGTTTGAGAACCGTTAGTAGTTCATATCCTTAGTTGCCTAGCGTGTCATGTACAAGACCTAGATACCTGTGTATTGTTGACTTAGAAAAGCAAGATGAGTTTGGGTGGGAAAGTCTATGTTTATATAATCGGAAAAAACTGTTGATATATCTTCCAGGTTCGTACCAGTGGATCGGTGTCGCCACTGGGGTTGGTTGGTTTGGTAAGTCACAGTGGATCGGTGTCGCCACTTGGATTTATTGATTTGTTGAGTCACAGTGGATCAGTGTCGCCACTGGGGGCTGATTGGTTGGATCAAAGTAGATCGGTGTCGCTGCTTTGGTTCATGAATTTATTGGTTAGATCAAAGTAGATCGGTGTCGCTACTTTGGTTCTTGAATGTATTTGATGCACGTGGGGGATATGCGAACAGTCAGTTATCTGATAATATGAGTGTTGACTCTGTGTGAGAGATGAACCAGTGACCTGCTATAGGATGGCTAGTTACATGACTTGTTGCCAGTGGATCGGTGTCGCCACTGTAGTTGATTTGTTGGGTCAAGGTGAATTGGTGTCGTCACTTTGGTTAGGATTTATGGATTCTTGTGAGATATTGATCAGTTGTATTTCTTTCATACATAGATCAGGATTAATATTTAATTATTTACAATTCGAGACATATGGTATATACATGAGGGTTTCCTTGTTTGGATTATTTCGCTCGACGTACTACGTCTCGAGTTGTAGATTTTTAAGTATTAATTCCATCTAGTGGTATGACCTTGTTATGTGGATGATTATAGGATGGTTAGCTGCATGATCTTGTTACTCGGATGTTTATGAATTCTCTTGTCTATTAAAATCTAGTAAAGGATTGTATCTAGCTTGTTAGTATTTCAGTTGCATACTTCTATTGTTACTACTATCATCACATGTTTCTATTTCTGTTATCGCTTTGGTCACTCTTCTATTATTATTACTACTGTTGCAACTGTTATTACATTGGTCATTCGACCGTTCCTATTCTCTTTGTGGGATCTTGCCGTGCGCCATGCACCTGATGTACACCTGTTTTCTCTGGTGTACGTCAGACTTAGAGGAAGAACAGGTCTAGCTTGGTGATAAGCCAGGAGCCAGAGGATTCTCAGCAGGAGTGCCTTGTAGACGTAGCAGAAGAACAAATTGAAGTTTAGTTATTCCTTTCAGTTTATTTTCCTAGCATTTTTTTTTCCTGACTGATCAATGTATTTCATATTTCTTCAGTTCTTTTGTTCAGATATGTATAAGGGCATGTTTGACCCGTATTTTATGTCTGGGATGATAGTCAGTTGTGATATGTATATTTTCTTATTCTGAGTTGTTTATTATATTCTCACTACTGTGATCGGGGACCTGTGTCTTCGTTTGTATTTCTTGACGCTTAGCGTATTAGATTGAGAAGACGGGGTTTAGCACTTATCTCTTCTCAGTCTAATACGTCGCGGGCTTGTTCACGTTCCGATTCCCCTATATTTTGGGAAGCGGGGTATGACAGTTCGGTTTTGAGATGAACATTGTTGATGACTGTGTATATCACAAGTTCAGAGGGAGTAAGTATATTTTTCTGGTTCTGTATGTTGATGACATATTGCTTGCCACTAATGATATAGGCATGTTGCACGAAACCAAGAGATTTCTATCAAAGAATTTTAAGATGAAAGATCTTGGGGACGCCTCTTTTATATTAGGAATCCAGATACATCGAGATCTCTCTCGGGGTATTCTTGGATTATCACAAAAGAGCTATATCGATAAAGTACTTAAAAGGTTTGGTATGCAAGATTGTAGACCAGGAGATACCCATGTTACTAAAGGAGACAAGTTTAGTCTCAATCAGTGCCCTAAAGGCAACCTTGAAATTCAGGAAATGCAGAAGATTCCTTATGCTTCGGCTGTAGGAAGTCTAATGTATGCTCAGGTATGTACGCGTCCGGATATTGCGTACATTGTTAGGATGTTAGGCAGATACTTAAGCAACCCTGGTATGGATCATTGGATAGTAGTCAAAAGGGTTATGAGGTATCTTCAGAAAACAAAAGATTATATGCTCACATACAGAAAATCAGATCACCTGGAGGTCATTAGGTACTCTGATTCTGATTTTACTGGATGCTAAGATAGTAGAAAGTCTACATCAGGCTACATTTATATATTAGCAGGAGGAGCTATATCATGGAAAAATGTTAAACAGACACTCGCAGCTTCCTCCACTATGGTAGCAAAATTTGTAGCTTGCTATGAGGCATCAAATCAGGAAATATGGCTGCAAAATTTTGTCACGGGACTGCGCATTCTGAAAAATGTTGAAAGACCACTAAGGTTATATTGTGACAATAAATCTACAGTAATGTATTCCAATAACAACAGGAGCTCAATTAAGTCAAAACATATTGACATTAAGTTCCTGGTTGTGAAAGAAAGGGTACAGAGTGGACAGATATCTATAGAGCACATTAGGACAAACTCCATGATAGCTGATCCTCTTACTAAGGGATTGTCACCCAAGGTCTTTCATGAGCATACTGCTCATATGGGTGTGGTATTATTTGAGGATATCATGATTTAGTGGGAGTTTGTAATTATCGTGCTTTATATTAGGTTGCATTGTCTGATCAGAATAAAGTATTCAGTAAAGACACTCTGTTACATTATGTTTGGTTTTGACCTCACTAAAGTAGGACCAGTTGAAAATAGACATGTATTGATCACATTGCATGTAATTTTCATGCTGCACATCCATGATTGATCTATGTCGTTTGATTATATTGGTATATGTGACCATTGATGGGTCGAGTCACGATAAATGTGACGAAGGCCGTTTTGATCCTATATTGATATAGTCAATGGACGAGATTGTTCGGAAATACCCTTTTCTCGGTGATAGCAATTTTTTGAGCTCATAAGGTTATACACAATTTAAGGAATCATATGGTGCCCAAGTGGGAGATTGTTGGATTTAATCTAATAAATCTATTTGTGGGCACATATGATTAATCAATGTGTATTGCTATCTTTTAGGATAACCCACTAAAGTGATCAATTAATTTGGATTAATGGGTATTTAAATAAGTCATGGGGTTATTTGTGCAGATACTAGATTGTAATTATGATTTGATGAGGGGCCAAATTGCAAATGTATAACATCTATAAATAAGGGATTATGGTCCCTAATCTAGGGTTACATTCTCTAATTCTCTTCACCCCCATCTAGAGAGAAATTTGACTAGAGAAACCCTAAGGTTAGAAGATCCAAAACTCATCTCAAGTTTTATCTATGGATTCAGGTATAAGCTTCCGCTCCTTTTGATTATTGTTAATCTCTTCGAATTAATCATGGCTTTATGATTTAGATCTCAAGTTTTATTTAGATCTAACATGAATTGGTTGAAAATTTGTTGATTAAAGCTTGTTTCAGTGATTTTGGGTCATTGAAAGCTTGTTTGTTATTTTTGATCAACTGTGTTATTGAGAATTTGGAGTATTTGATTGAATTCTTGAAATTGTTAGTGATTTACAGTGATTTGGCAAAATGGGTTTGTTGAGAATTTGATGTTCATTGAGAACTTGTTTGTTAGTTTTGGTCAACTGAGTCATTGACAATTTGGAGTGTTGGTTTCAAATACATGTGTAATATTCAGAAATTTGGGAGTATTTGAGAATTTTACATATTCAGAGTTTGGTTGGTCTTGTCTTATAGTTGGTAATTAGAGTATGAAGACTGTTCTTCAAAAGATTTGTTTTAGCATGTGCCCTTATTGAACGGTTTCTCCTATGTAGGAGAATTTGGAGGATGTCAAATGTTCTTTAGGAATTATGTGAAGCTCCTCTCTTTCTCATAGTTTCTTTTGTGAGAAAAACCCAGTGGAGTAATTGAGAGAGGATTAATGTTGGGTCAGTAGCCTTTCGTAAAACCTTGCTAAGTCTTTAATGGAACTTTGGCCCCATACGTAACCCTATATTGATAGGAAGAGGTTTGGATGATGATGATGTTTTTTTAGATATTAATTACTATCTAACTTGTTACATATTTATTTGATTGGCTTCATGAATCCTTTATCATTACAGTTTTCGGTTGGTTGGGTGGCATATCGCGAGAGAATTGATAATTTGGTGATAATTTTCAATTAAACAAAGCCTGGCTCACCTTGATTTCCCTTTTATGTTGGGCCATCTAAATATTTTTTTAGGCTAGAGAGAAAAACTTTGGGCAGGTTCTGCGTTATCTGAGTTTTTTATACTGAAGTTCTTGATAGCTCATTGATGTCATTTTTGTTTGTGTTGTATTATTCATTGTGGGTTGCTGTGAATAATGAAAAACCTTCTATTGTTTTACTAGGATATAGAAGTTGGGAAAGCTGTTAGGCCTCAGCTAGCTATGCGTGTTGCTGATGCTGCTAGCGCATGGAAGAATGTAAGCTTATATCATGTAAGGAAACATGATATACTATTAGCCTATCAGGTTTTGGAAGGGAGGACTTACTACATGCCGATTGGATTCGTCGCATTGCCCATTGGCATCGCAGGCCCGCTGGTTTTGGATGGGAGGACTTATTACGTGCCGATGGCCACGACCGAAGGGTGTTTGGTTGCAAGCATGAACAGAGGGTGCAAGTTCATCGAGGAGTCCTCGCAAGAGAGAGTGTATAAGGGTGATGGAGATAATTTGTTTAGAATCAAGAGAGCTGTTAAGCCAAATGATGATTCCTTCGGTACTGTAATTTGTGGCTTGTGCAAGACTAAAAAGTTGGCTAAGGCTTTAGTTCTTCTGAACAATATAATGTGAGAAGCTAGCAAATTTGACAGAATGTTTTGTTGTAATATTTATTTGAGTTTCAGCAGCATTCTATAACAGGAAAAACAAATATTTAACATATACATTTGACAAGTTAACATATTCAGTTGCATGTTATCATGTTATAAAGAAGATTGATATGTAATAGTGAAAGTTAACATATTATGCTGAAAGTTAATATGTTCATAAGAAAGTTAATATATGCAGCTAATAGTTAACATGTTCACGTGAACGTTAACATATACACCTGAAAGTTAACTTATACAGATGAGAGTTAACATGCTCATGTGAAAGTTAACATATTTAGGTTAAAGCCAACATTTTCAGCCAACATATAGAGAGTTAACATGCTCATTTTATATTGTTAATATATACACCTAAAAGTTAACAAGCTCCATACTTCTTATGCCATGAATCAATTTCTCACACATGATTGAGTACACACCAAATTGTTGATCCTCCAGCATTGTGATTTTAAGCATGTTTGGGATCATAATAGCAAATCACTTGCAATATTTTTCCTTTATATTTAAGATTTCATAACCAGTTCCTCAAACATACTTGCATATAAGGCAAATTGTAACCTTAGTGAGTCTCTAATCTAGAAATTAGATCTGTGCAAAACATATTTAACTGAAATTTAACATGTTACGAGGAGAGTTATCATATAATGATAAAAGTTAACATAATTTATGAAGCATGTTAATATATTATTATAACAGTTAACATGTAAGAGTGAATGTTAACATGTTATGATGAACGTTAATATGTTCATCTGAAAAGTTAACATGTTATGATGAGAGTTAACATGTTATGAGATTTAATAGCGTATATTTAGTTTATTATGCACATCAAGTTCTATTTGAATGAACTTGTACATATTCACATGATAGCCACAATACATTTCACATACAATCGTGTTAACTTTTATTGTTACATATTAACTTTCATAATAATATGTTAACTTTCTTCAAAAATTATGTTAACTTTTATCATTATATATTAACTGTCCTCATAACATATTAACTTTTAGCTGAACATGTTAACTTTCATCATAATATGTTAACTTTTACTATTACATGTAACTTTCATAATAATATGTTAACTTTCTTCATAACAAGTTTTTTTGAACTAAAATTTGATGTGTTTGAAAGTTTCTTCATAATAATGTGTTAACTTTTATAATAATATATTAAATTTTAGTTCAAAGTTAAATTTAAAGTTTTTTCATATCCAAGATTTTTTCTGAAATATGCTCCACCATACGAAATGTAATTAAAATTAAAATTAATCCATAGTTAAAATTAAAATTAAAATTGAAGTTAACATTTCAGTTGAAAGTTAATATGTTCAGTTAAAAGTTAACATGTTATGATGAACGCTAATATGTTCAGTTGAAAGTTAACATGTTATGAAGAAAGTTAACATATTATGATGAATTAACATGTAATAGTGAATGTTAACATATTACGATAAAAGTTAACATATTCAGCTAATAGTTAACATGTTCAGTTGAAAGTTAACATATTATTATGAACGTTAACATGTAACAGTGAAAGTTAACATGTTATGATGAACGTTAACATGTTCAGCTAAAAAGTTAATATGTTATGATATTTAATAGTGTATCGTAATTTGAATATTATGTTCATAATCTGTATATATTATGTACACAATAACCTTAAATTTATGTACATATTATGTACCATAATATTTAGGTTTTGATACACATAATTTATATACAATCTTTAGTTTATTATGTACATCAAGTTCTATTTGAATGAACTTGTACGTATTCACATGACAGCCACAATACATTTCACATACAATCGTAACAAATTACACCAAAATTGATCACTAAATAGACACAATACATTTCATTAATTTTTGATCTAAGTACAATCAAACTACAAGAATACATAGTATAATCAACTGAACAATAAAATATGACACGTTATAAGTAATTCTGGAGAAACTACACAAGTATAAAGAGTACACATAGTATAACCAACTAAACAATGGACATATGCCTGAATAGTCTTTTGCATTCCATTTGCTCTAGATGCATTGGTTCTGATTGCAGCAGCAGCAATCTTTACGCATGTTCCCCAACCAATGACCAACATTGTGTCATCCTATGTGCATACATCCTTGTTAGCATCTAATGTAGAAAATAAGCAATCTAATTAGAGTATCAACTTTAGCTTCAAATCTAAGATGTCTGAAAGGACTCTTTGTATTAAAGTATCAATTTTAGCTTCAAATCTAAGATGGTTTCAGTTTTAACTTCACATGATGCTTTCCTTTTGTATTTTGTTATATGTTTTGCTTTATATTACAACATATCTTACAACTGTTGGAATTCATAAAAATTTTCACAGATAATATATTGCACTTAAAATGTTACAGAAAGACAGCTAACAGCCTGAAACTTGTATTTTCAGAAAGAACAGATTGATAAAAATTTGAAGGAAAGAAACACCTGTGAAAATCATGGTTCCCCAGATAGACAACCATTTGTAAAGAAATCAGACTTTCTGATAGCTAGATTTGATAACTTTTTCCACAGAATAACAAATTGTTAACCCAACAAATTAAAGAGTGAAGCGACAAATTAAAAGAAATGAGCAGGCAACCAAATACAAATAACCAGGAAAATAATTATAGATTGTTCTAATACAGCAAGAAGTAAATAGTCTCTTTCCTTTTTGCTCCTTTTTCTTGTCTTCTATCCCCCCCCTCCACCCCCCCCGACAAATCAAAATACTAATTCAAGCATAGCCATATTCAACCTATATATGAGCCTAAAGTAATAATTCAAGAAATAGATGTTTGTCAATTACACATCAAACACAAGCAATAAAAGATTAAAAAAACTAGAGAAATCTCACCTTAGGGCCATTGATCCAATATGATCTGCTTCAAAGATCCAACTGAAGTTGAAGGATCATATTTGCTAGGCTCTATATCACTACCATCAAAAAGCCTAAACTTTAGTTCAATCATCATCATCTCCTGCGATCTTGACCTCAATCTCTCATCAGCCCCTTACCCTCAAACTCAATTTGAATTTCCACCAAAATCACAACTTTCTAACAGATTTAATAACTACACAACAAACCAATCAAAACCCACAAAAAAAATCTCCTGATCTTCAAAAAATTTACAAACCCATCACAAGCAAAGGTATTTAACCCAGATCGAATTTCTCGATCACAGTCCAAGAAATTCATCCAAAAACTCAATTAGATGATCAAAGGCGATGGAGTCAGCGATGACCTGCTGGATGGAGAGGTGCGTGAGGTCCCGGTCGCGGGTAAGGTTGGCGTTGGGTTTGGTCGAAGTAGAGGTGGCAGTGGAGGTCCACCACTGGGAGAGAGGGGGAGGAGATTGAGAGGAGGAGAAAGCCATAGATGAGAAGAAGAAGAAGAAGAAGAAGAAGAAGAAGAAGAAGATAAGGGAAGGGGTATTTTCGGTTTTTTAGGATGAATTTCTGGGAGAGTGTGAAAAAGGGTCTGAACAAATTGTTTATGGTTTTTGGAGATAAAGAGTAAGGGGAAAACTATGGGGGCTGGGCCACATCCCCTTTATTTTTGGAGGGCCTAGATACATTTTCCCTTTTTTTAAGGGCGTCGCTAGAATTAGTGGATTTCATAAGTGACAAAGGTCATGACTAAAAAAATTGGACCAAAAGGCAGGCTTTTCTTTATTAATAGTAATGGATACTCACTTTTAAATTGGGAGTTTCAGAAACACTTTTCTTAGTCAATATTGCCCCCCCCCCCAACTCTTTTTTATATTATATTTTAATCCTGATTTATTCTAATTATCCTAGTTGCATGTGAATTACAACTTTAAATATCCTAATTACAACCTACTTCATGTGAACTAAATATCCTAATTTTTATATTAATCTACAACTTCAAACAAATATACCAACATCCAAGTAAACTAAACATTCAAGTTTCTTTTGAATATTTAGCATTATATCAACATCCCTGTGGCTCAATCAAATTTATTCATTAGTATCCTCCCACACATTTGTCTACGTACCTAAGTTTTATATTAACCTGCAACCTCGAACAAATATATCAACATTCAAGTGAACTAGATATCCAAATTTCTTTTGAATATTTAGTATCAAATCAACATCCAAGTGGCTCAATCAAATCTAGAAGAAATTTTCTAAATAAACCCATTCATAATTTTTTCTAAAAATAGACCCCCTTAAGTTTTATTTACAAAAATAGACTTATTTTATCTTAATCCGGTTCCTAAATAGTCAGGGTTGCCAACCCCAACTATTTAGGAGGTTGTAAACCCCTAATTATAACTCTAAACTCTAACATTCTATGCACTAAATAGTCAGAGTTGGCAACCCCGACTAGTTAGGAACATGATTAAGACAACACGGGTCTATTTTTGTAAATAAAACTCAATGGGTCTATTTTTAGAAAAAAATTATTAATGGGTTTGTTCAGAAAATTTCTTCATCAAATCTATTCATTAGTATCCTCTCACACATTTTATCTACACTAGGTGGAATGCACGTGCACTGCACATGGTTAAATATTATAATTATTTATTTACTATAACATGGTTGTAAAAAAACTTTATAACTATCGTAATATATAAAAAAATTGTATATTTCCATGTGTGATTTTAACATTTTGTCTTCCAAAGAAATAGTGATATTTAAAACCTTAAAATATTAATAATTTAAGATTAAGATTAAAGGGTAATTTGAATGTATAGTTTCAAAATATTAATGATGTAAGGGACCAATATGGAAAAAAACCTATTATTATTAATAAAAAATAAATTCTTAAGTTCATTAAGAAAATGGCAACTTTTATCTAGTCATTAAGGATTTTGTTCAGTTACAAAAAAATAACTTTCACCTGTTACTTTCACCTGTTGTTTATCTGGCGATCGAGTATTATAGATATTCAAGAAATTTTTTCTAGAAATTTCTAAGTTAGAATGTAAAAAATTTAATCAAGAAAGAAAATATAAATTATGTGGTCAATTCCAAAATCTCATGTTGTACTCTTTTTACATCTTCCCAAATACTAATTGATCTGTCAAAACGATTACACTATAATTTCAGAAAATTATAAAATATAGTCTGAGAATGATTTATACATATTATGCACTCATATATTAATAAAATAATTCATATCTATCCAAGTCAAATAACATTTAAAAATTTAGCTTAAGGAGTTAGAAGAATACAATATCTACAATAATACTCATATCCAAGCTAAGAGCTTCATAAATTTATAAGAATTTGAGCAATATAAAATGATAACTTAATTTACTTTGTTAAGTAATTTAGTACAAATTATGAAAGACTAGGGGAATCAAAACAATCATATACCCATCCCAAATAAATATTAAAATTATCTTAGAGATTCTTATAGCAAAAGATTTTTAGAGTTGATGTGTAGGATAAATTTAAGGACATGTAATCCAAACCAATTCATTGAGTGATATACTTGTTATAAACTCCACTCTTATAAAATTGATATCATATGTGCCTTAAGTTGTGCTTTTGTTTAAGAGTTAATTTTAGAAAATTCCTCCTCAACTATGAAGGGCATGACCCCCCCCCCCCCCCCCCCGGCAAAACTATTTAAGACTGAGTAAATCTTTGCCAAGTTTTGTAGATAATCTATCTCGATCAACTTAAAAAAAATTGATTTAACCCAATGAACTTTTCTCACTTAAACCCTCTCAAAACTAACATCATTAAGTCTTATCTATTATGTGACAAGTACTTAACTTGGAAAGACCAAAATATTAATTAATCATAAAAGAATTATCTTGGCTTTTGCCAGATAAAAGAGGTGATGTAGAGAAAAAAACTATAAATTGGTTGTGTTCCTTTTATTGTCGGTTGAGGGTTTCTATTTAATTAAAATTGCTTTCTTCAAGAGGATATTTTGTCCAAATCACATATTAAAGTAACTATGTTAAGGGGATTTGTTGATAGAAGTGTAGAATATTAGGGAAGTTTTTATGAGATACGCTATGGTTGAGAGATATTTTCTAAAATTGCACCAAAATTGAGAGGGGTTATCTATAACACCCCACATAATGAGGGCGCTTTGTCAAATTGAATCAGTTGAGTGGGTTTTTTAAGACAATCCCCATAGTTGAGAGAGTTTTTTAAAAATTAACACTTCTTTTAAATATACCTTATTTATAATTTGTCCATAAAAATTTTAATAATTTAATATTAGTCCCTAAAATTATGAGCAATTTCAAAAAATTGTGGGAATAGCATAAAATCATTGAATATTTAAAATCAAGGAACTAATATCTAAATAACATTTACATATTTGCTCTTATAGTCATTATATTAAACATTGACCAATATATTGCTAAATCGGCAAAGATATCAAGTTAAAGACTTTATCTTGATATATTTTATATTATTTTCTTTTGTTTGTTGATTTTTTGATAAATCGACTATTATCGAAAATATGGCTGATATATCCATTTGAAGATATCAAGAAAATTATGTTATTTTTTAATTTAATTGTGGGCTGGGGTTTGGATTGTGTTTGGGAAATAAAATCGGAACATGCAAAATCCATAAAGACCACAATTCTTCTCCGAAAACTCTCCACTTTAGGCTCTCCCAAATCTTAAACATATATCTTAATGCAAATTCTTATGTTTAAAATTCATTAATATGTTAGATTACATATTACAATGTCATGTTATGTATGAATATTTATTCATATGACACCCAGTATTACATACATATCCCTGATTTTTGCTACCCAAGATCATGGAATTTAGTTTTTCAATGTTTATTTGATGTCCAACACTTTGTAGTAGCCCTTCAAAAGCCTCTTCTAAAGTTTTCTAAGCAAAGTATATAATTTCAGGAAATAATTCAAAATCTTGAGACTCGTTCAAAATATGATGTTTTAATTTTTCCACATCTCCTCTGCTATATAAATGTAATCTAAGAATATGACCTTATATTGTATGATGAATATTATTTGTCAATGGGATCATATACTATTGTTTATATATAGATAACAAAGGTTTCAAATCTTTTCTAGACTTAACTGAACTTAAATACGTTGTAGTTTACCAAAATATACTTATATACCTCCACCTGTATATTGCTGCACTTTTTTTTAAAATTTAGATAATGTCTCTTGATGTGCTTAAATATCTTAATGTTTTCTAAAATTTAATGTTTGTACGTTCTGTCTTGTTACCTAAACATAAGAATGCTCTTTGTAATTTTTCTATATGAGTTTCACGATATAATTTTAGGATAATTATATATTTTATATTCTTTCCATAAATACTTTATTGACATGTAATTATCTATTAATATATTATTATACACTAATAATTAAAATGATGTAGAGTTGTATAATAACATTGGAAGTTCTAAGGACCAAATTATACAAACTTATAGTGACATATAATGTAATTAATTAATAATGATAATTAATTTAGTTTAGTTAGTATTAGAATGTAATTTTAAAAGAGAATATGGGTAATACAGTCCTTAAAAAAAATTTCACAACTCCCTCTTTTAAAGGGAGTATGATATGATATATACTTTTTATGTCTTTCGTGTTGTTATCTAAAGAGGATTTTATTTGCAATTGCTCTCCAGTCACACTCAACATCTCATGTCTATAAATAAATTAGTAAATAATGCAATTTTTGTTGCAATTTCGTCACCTTCAACATATATGTCACTTCATTGCTTTCATTGTTTTGCTTTAGTAATGTTGTATATTTGATTCAATGATTATATTTGTCAAGTTTTAAGTAATTTCCCTCTTATTTTAGAATCTCAGGCATGTCCCGTTGTTTACTTTATTTTTTTTCTTTAGTAATATTTTTTATTTAATTCAATGGTTATATATGTTATTTGCTAGCTTGTATATGCATAACCTCTTTGCCTTTTCTTTTACCATGATAAATTACTAGCAAAATCAATAATTAATCACATAAAGAAATAGATTTAAATTAACAGAGAAATTCTAGATTTGAATTAATAGAAAATTTCTATCTAATATAAAAGATTCTAGGTACAATTCAACGGATAGATATTTTATAGACAATTTTTATTATTGGGATCATACCTGCTAGTTTTTCTGCTAAAAGGTTGTCAGCGTCTCATTTTGGTGCTCATTGTATTGTAAAGGTTGCGTCATGGGATTTATATATGGGTCTATTTGGATAAAAATTAGATCTTGCTAAGATTATTACTTTAATATTTTAACATGAAGTCTCTCCCCATCAGAATCCCAGTTAGAGTCAATATGCATGATCAGCTTCTACTTCTTGCTAAAGCTGAAGAGATCAAGTGGAAACAAAGATCTAGAATCCAATGGCTCAAAGAAGGAGATAATAACTCTGCTTTCTTCCACAAAACATCTTCTTTCCGTCGTAGAAAAAATTTCATCCTCCATATCATGGATGATAACGTCCTTATCTCTGAAGAGTCAGACATTAGACAATCTTTTTTTGGTTTCTATTCTGAGCTCTTTCAAAAACCTCCTATCTCTAACCTACAGTTGGACTAGGATCCTCTCCACCCTCATAGCAACATAGATCTCTCTTCTCTTGTCCGGCCTTTTTCCCAAGAGGAAATCTCTGCAGTAGTGTTTGATCTTCACCAGATAAGGCCCCTGGGCCTGATGGGCTCCCCATTCTCTTCTTCTAGAAATTCCGGAGTACCATTCATACAGACATCATCTCCTTTATTCAAGCTCTCCACTCCAACCCTCAAACCTTCCACAACATCAACTATTCCTTCTTTTGCCTCATCCCTAAAAAGGATGGTGCCAGTAGCCCCAAAGATTTCCAGCACATCAGCCTCATCAACAGCTTATGTAAAATCTTTTCTAAAGCCCTTGCTAACAGACTGAAACCTTTCTTGTATCTGCTAGTGGACAACTCTCAATCAGCCTTTCAGTCGGGAAAATCCACGTTGGACTCTGTTCTCCTTACCCATGAGATGATTAACTTTTGTTCCTCTGGTAAGAAAGAGATTTGTGTAATTAAAGTAGATTTCTCCAAGGCTTTTGACTGTGTCAATTAGAACTTCCTCATCTCTCTCCTTCAAGCCAGAGGTTTCGGCCCTCAATGGTGCCTTTGGATCCACCATATTCTTCATTCATCTAAATTTATTATTTTAGTTAACATGACCCCTTCTAACTTCTTTAGATGCTTTAGGGGCCTTAAACAAGGTGATCCTCTATCCCCCATGTTATTCTTGATAGTAGTTGATGTTTTGAACAATATGTTGTCTTCTAGTACAGCTTCGGGAGATTTATCTAATCTTCAGTTGAAGGGTGAGCTCAATTCCATTAGAGTTCTCCAGTTCGCTGACGACACTATCATCTTCAGCAGGGCTTCTCCCACTGATATGACCATTCTCAAAACCATCATGTTTCTCTTTGCCAATATCTCTGGACTGCACGTTAACCCTCATAAATCTAATTTGTTTTACCTTGGTAAAGTTCCACTCAAAAGCTCCCAACTAGTTTCTATCCTTAACTGCTCTGTTGGCTCGCTCCCTTTCACTTACCTTGGTTTACCCCTCAAAAAATAGGTTCTCTGACCAGAAGAGAGTGGACCCCTCCTAGACTCTTTCATGAAAAAACTTTCTCTCTGGAAGAATAAGTCTCTCTCTATTGGTAGCAGACTCACTCTCCTAAATTCTGTCCTCTCTTCTATCCCTCTCTACTACATGTCTTTCTTCAAGTTGCCTGCATAGGTCATTAAGGCTATTGATAAAATCAGGAGGAGCTTTCTATGGAACGGTAGTCATATCCAGGCTAAATCCAAATGCATGGTCAATTGGGCTACTGTTTGCAGATCTAAGTCAGAGGGAGGGCTGGGGTTATTGATATTTCTTCCTTCAATCTTTACCTTCTCTCCAAGTGGTTTTGGAAAGCTTTTGATAGAAACTCTCTCATTAGTAAAGTTATTTTCTCTCTCAACTCCAAAGACAACTCCAACCCTTTCGTGCACCCTCCAAATAAATCTGCATCCAGATTCATCCAAGACCTGCACTCTATTCATCCCTCTTTTTTCAGTATGGTTAAATGGCGGGTGGGTGACGGTAAAACTTGCAATTTTTGGTTTGATAAGTGGACTAATGACAACTCTCTTAGTAGTCTTTTTCTAAAAGCATACCATCTTGCATTCTCTTCTTGCAGCTATGTTCTTTCCCAATGATATATCCACTAATCTACCTAGCATTGGCACCCCATTCTCAGAAGGGGTATTACTATGAAGATAAAAGGGAAATTGATAATCTCCTAACCCTCTTGGAAGGGTTTTCAGTTGCTAATAATGCTAATCAAGACAGTTTATGGTGGTCTTATCATCCTTCTGGCTTATATTCAGTCAAATCTCTATACACCATCATCATCGCTGGTGGGGTTAAGTCCTATATTCACAGTTTCTTATGGAAATCACATATCCCTCTGAAGGTTAAAGTATTGTTCTGGATCATATCTAAACAGAAACTCAACACCAGGGCAAATTTGATCTCCAAATGCTGGTTAGGAGATCCCCGCTGCCCTCATTGCAACCAGGAGGTTAAGACTCATGACCATCTGTTTATCCTCTGTCCTTTTTCCAAAGCAGTCCGGTCTACCCTTCTTCCTCATGCCCCTTTTGCCAGATGGCCCCAATCTATGGAGGAGCTGACTCTCTTATATAGGGATCCAAATATTTGTGCTGATATTAAAGTTATTTGGAATTATTTGTTTCTGTGCTTCTGCTGGCAGATGTGGAGTTGTAGAAATTATCTCATATTTAGAGATTTCACTACAAATCCTATTAATATCGCTGCTAACATTGCTAGGTATGTCATGTTTTGGACAGGGGCCGAAGAAGATAGACTGGCGAGGCGTGTTCGTCGGGCTGCTAAAAATCTAAAAATACAAGAAATCGCCATGAAGGGTATTGCTGGAGCCTTCGGGGATAATCTCTCTGATTTCAGTTGATGCGGCCAGTCTTCCTCTCTGCCCTAGTTCTCTCAGTGTTTTGAGCAGGATATGGTTGTTGTTGGTTTTTTCTCTTTTACTGTGTTGGGGCCTTGATGTATCGACTACATAGTATCTAGTGTGTGTTTTTTTTGGGCCTTGGGTGAGAACATTGTTAGTGTTAGTTCGGTAGGTGACGACTACGTCCGCTCCTTACCAACTTCCCTACTGTGTTCTTACCTCTCGGCTCTGTTGCTGGTTTTTGTTTTTTGTATCAGACTTCTTTTAAATATCCTTGCATAATATATCTTAAGAACAGGATACCTCACGCTGTTTTTCAGTTCAAAAAAAATATTTTAATATGATAAAGCTTAATGTATTGAATATTTTATATCTATCCAAAAAACAATCAATTTTAACAAGTTCGTAGCTTACATCATACATTTCAAAGCATAGAAATAGCAGAAAATATGGAAATTATATATAGAACCCTAAAGATTTTGAAATTTAAAAAAAAAACACTTCAAAGTTTTACTAATTATAAAAAACATCATTACAAAATTTTTAAAAAAAATACTCTAAAAGTTTCAAAACATACATACAACAAATGGAAAATTTAGAAATCACGATCAACACCCCCATGATTTTGAAGCCTATAACAAAAAACCCTAAAACTTTTGAAATTACAAAAACAACCTCAAATTCAAAACCCTAAAAGTTTTAAAACATACAATTAGCAAATGGAAAATCTTGAAATTATTAGACGAATACCCAAAAACTTTTCAAATTACAAAAAATGTCCCGCCAAAATACTAAAATTACAAAAAACACCAAAGAAGTGTCAAACCTTACAAACATCATACAGAAAATCTAGAAATTACTAATAGTCACGGTAAAGTTTGATATTTATAAAACCACATTGAAAGCTTTAAAATTTATAAAAAACACCCTAAATTTTTTTAATTTATAAAACTCATCCCAAAAATATCAAAACTTACAAATAGGTTACGCAAAATCATGAAATTACCAATAGCCCTAGAAAAATTAGAAAATTTGAGTAAAAATCCCTAAATTGTGAAAAATAGCTAAAAACTCCCTCAAAAATTTGGAAAAACCCAAAAAATTCAAAACTAATAGTACATTGAAAATATAATAATTACAAAATTCACTTAAACAATTTGTAATTTGCAAAGACACCCAAATTTTTTTAAATTGCAAAAAAACCTCAAAATTCATAATTTACGAAAAACAAAGAATTTTCAAACCTTATAGTACACTGAAGATATTGTGATTACAAATAGCCCCTAAATAATTTGTAGTTAGTAGAAAACACCCTAAAGTTTTAAAATTTGAAAAAAAACCCTTGATATTCAAAATTTGATGAAGCAATTATAGAATATGATTTTATCCAAAATGTTGTAGAAACTTGTGTGTATAAGAAACAATAGAATAATTCTATTATGTCCCTAGTGTTTTATGACATACTACTCATTGGCAATGATGTATGGATGATAACATCGGTTAAATTATGGCTTTCAAATAAGTTCTCTATGAACGATCTTGGTCAAGCATCCTGTATTTTGGGTCTGAAACTCTATAGAGATAGAGAAAAGAGACGTATAGGATTGTCACAGTTTATTTATGTGGATAAGATCCTCAGAAGGTTCAACATACAAGATTTCAAGAAAGGATTACTTTCTACTAGACATGGAAAGGATTACTTCCTACTAGACATGGAATCCACTCTCAAAGAAAATGTGTTCTAAATCTAAAGAGAAGATTGAGAGTTCTAGAAATATACCATATGCTTCGGCAGTTGGTAGTTCGATGTATGCTATGTTATGTACTAGACCTGCCATAGCATATGTTGTTAGCCTTGTAAGTAGATTTCATTCCAATCCTGATGAGGAACATTGGACTGCAGTGAAAGTCATATTTAAGTATTTACGTAGAACTAAATACTATTGTTTAGTTTATGATGCAAATGACATGAGCAGTGAAGGATATACCGATTTTGATTTCCAATCCGATCCAGTTGATAGAAAGTCTACATCTGAATATGTTTATATCATCAATAATGGTGTTTTTAGTTGGAGAAGTGTTAAGCAAAATGTCATCGCTGATTCTACAACCGAAGCAGAATATGTAGCAGCAAGTGAAGCCTCAAAAAAATGAGTATGTATAAATAAGCTTGTCTGTGAGCTTGACATAGTTTTTGCTAGTGTATTTTCTATTCCACTATTCTACGATAACAGTGGATCTGTTGCTCAAATTAAGCAACCAAGGGCTCATCGGAAGTCTAAGTACATTGAAAGGAAATATCATCTCGTTAGAGAGATTCACAATAGGAAAGATGTGGTGGTTCAAAAGATTGCTACAATGGATAACATTACAGATCCTTTCACAAAATCGCTGTCACGAAAAGTTTTGATAATCATTTAGGAAAAATGGTAGTTAGGATTGTATCTAATAGGATGTGAGGGCAAGTGGGAGATTGCTAGAGTAGTGTTATATGCACTTAAACATTCAATACATTTTATTGAATATTAATTAAGTTTTATTGTTGAACATATTATTTGAGTATCTTTTATATAATTATTATATTATCCTTAGAAATTATTTTGTTAGATCATGCACTGAGATGATCACTTGCTTGAAAATATGATCTAATTCAGAGGTTTCTTAGATTTGTGTTTAACCTATAACTAGTAAAGGATAGATTTGCTATAACAAGTTATTATGCATGACAAGGACATATGAGATGTGTAGGTGTAAACTTCTGATTTTCCCGGGAAAGGGGAGGGATTTTGTTTGTATTTATAAAAAAGCTTATTACAAACTAAATCAATCTGAATTACAACAGAAGCAGAGGGAATGCCCTCTTTGTTTAAATTTGTGGGGACTTTGAGGTAGCTACAGGATGCTTCGCCCGGTGCTCGCGCCGGGTCTGCTTCCCTTGGACGGTTCGACCAAGGTTGTTGGGGAGAGCTTCAGTACTCAGTAGAAGCTCTGGGTAAAGGAGTTCGGATCCTTTCGTTCCTTGGAGATCCTTGTTTGATCGATCTTTTTTTTTGTTTATTGATCGATCTCCCTCTTGGCTGCTGCAAGGAGCTTTTTTAAGTGGGAGGGGGACCGTTTGGCTGTCCCTTGAACCATGGGATGTGACCATACACTGTTCAAGGACATCCTATTGTCCCATGTACAACAAACGGTTGTCTTTTGGGGTTACATGTCGTGTCACATCGTGTAGGAGCGGGAAAGCCCTTCCTCGCACTCGTGGCGGCGACTGCCAGACACTTAAGTGGACCTGGACAGCTCGTTGAACGCTGGTGGCTCTAACCTTTCGCTTGGAGCGCGGTACGCTGCATTTATGTGGACGCAGATGGCTCTGGCAACCATCCGCTCACTTGTGCGACGAGGTACCGAGTGACCATCCGATGGTCCTGAGGTGCTGTACCCTTCCTCCCCTCACCCTATGTCTGAATA
>BQKN01066491.1:1061753-1082456 GCA_022839385.1 Asparagus kiusianus
CGAACCAGTTTGTACCACCTCGGGTATTTTGGCTCTAACTCTCTCGTTCAATCTCGGAATGAGCTGATTCAAGATGCGTTGGAAAGCTGGTGAAGAGATCTACAACTTCCAATAGACGAGCCACACATAATATGGGCGAGCCACACATGGTGTTTCACTCCTTTTGGGCGAAACACAACTCCTGGTTGAGTTGTTTTGCCGTTTTACGTGTCACGTTGACTCGTACGCTTCATCGCTTCGTTGACTTGTGCATTCTATTGATCCATTTCATACACTTACTGATGTTGGATAAATTCCCTTAACTTGGATAATAATGTTTATCGTCTCTTCCATGTCTTGCACTGTGTTTGAGGACCTATGGGCAATTTTTAACGCCTACAAACCTATCACTCAGTTTTGCTCCTCTTCGGTGACGGGTGAATTTCATTTGGAGGCTTTTCTCTTGAGAAAGTTTTTTGTATTGATCTTGGGATAGATTATCAAAGAAATTTGGAAAGCGTTTTAAGTATTCTTTTAAATTTTAATTAATTTTGATTAATCTACATGATATGCAATTTCCACTACGTTGTATGTTTTGTTTCCTATAGTTTTTGGTGGTCATTTTGGAAAGAATTGATGTGTATTTTTGTGTATATATCTTGCTTGTATTTTGTAATCTACTTGTGTGTGTTCTACTTTTAGAACATGTAAGCAATAACAGACATGCATGAGTTTTGTATTTTATGAGGTATGATTGTGTTTGTTATGTGTTTGGTTTGATTGTGCACTTTCAGAATAACACGCTACACTTTTAGAATAACACGCTACACTTTCAGAATAACACATTATACTTTTAAGATAACCCGCTATACTTTTAGGATAACACGCTATACATTTAGGATAACACACTATACTTTCAAAATAACACACTATGTTTTCAGGAGGGACACGCTATACTTTTAGGATAACCGCTATACTTTCTGAATAACACGATATACTTTCAAAATAGCACACTATACTTTTATGATAACATGTTATACTTTTACAATAACATGCTATACTTTGAGTATAATAGCTATACTTTAAGGATAACATTCTATACTTCATAATAACACACTATACTTTAAGCATAACACACTATACTTTCAGGATAACACTCTATACTTTTAGGATATCACGCTATACTTGCAGAATAACATGCTATACTTACAGAATAACATGCTATACTTTCATAATAACTTGTTATACTTTCATAATAATATGATATACATATAGAATAATATGCTATATTGTTATAATAATGCACTATACTTTCATAATAACACGTTCTACTTTTATAATAACACACTATACTTTTATAATAACATGCTATACTTGCAGAATAATATCTTACACCTTTAAATAACCTGCCTATACTTTCATAGTAACCTATTATACATATCCAATAATCTGCTATACTTTCAAAAGACAAGGAATTAACAAGGAATTAACAACACATACCCACCATATCCAATATCATTGTCTAACAAAATACAAAAACGACCATAAAATATATCCAAGACTACAAAATATACTAGAATGTAAAATAAATATTACACACCCACTATATCGAATATCATTGTTTACACAAAATACAACCAAGACCATAAAATAAACATCAATTAGATGTCGCCATCAAATAAACATGAAATACACCTTTCAAACTACATCATCATATTTTCAATCTCACCTTGATCACATTGTTCTCCTCTACATTATATCCTTTCACATAGAGATATCATAATCTCATGTTGCTAGGGTGAAAAGAATGGGCGGAGTTGAGGCGGTAGCTGCAAAAGTCTAATCTAGACACACCATACATGACGCTAATAAAAATATTTCTCTGTGGTATTCCAGCAAACACATGGAATGCGGCTTTTGGAACGTCGGCTTGTAAGTGGGCATATCAAGGAGCATCTAGAGTAGAAGATGCAACAAAAGAGAAATGTCAGAGTATGGATGAGAATGACAATAAAGAAAATTGAGAATTAAAAGATTCAAGAAAGATAAAGGGAGGTTATTGAGAGAGTCGGAGTTGAGAAGAAAGTGAGGATGTTAGGGGAGGAGGAGGATGCGGTGGAGGGTGTAAATGAAGGAGGGAGGAGGATAATGAAGAGATGACGGAGAGTTGGTGTTGATAGAGGTTAGATAAGAACAAGAAGAGGAGAGGAGAAGATCTCATTAAAGAAAATTGGGTTTTAATTACTGACAAGAAGAAGAGAAGGATGAGAAAAGAGAAAGAAGATGACACTTTTGACATTTTATTATTTTTATATAGATACACTTTACATATATCTTGTTTTAGATACCATTGTGTTTAAAGATAAATACAAATAGTTATTAGGGTTCATACGTATAGATGGAAATACTTGGATTTAAACATAAATGGGGTAAAAATCATTGGGCTTAAAGACAAAAACCCCAAAATTTTAATATTAAAGCTTTTGGTTCAAAAGTAAAGCTAGATTTGAGGATTTGCTTAAAAATAGGTTTAAATTTGAGAACCGATACAACAAGAAAAAAATATATCGAACTCTAAAAGGCTTATAGAAAATACTTAGTTGTACTTAAATACCCTATAGTTTACTGAAGTTTTATTTATATACCCTAACTTGTTTTTATAGTACATATATACTCTAAAAATTTTAAACCTTGCATTGGCATACCCTCACTTATTTTGCAAGCATTTATATGCCCATAAGTGTTTAAAACTTTCGCTAAAGCTCCTTAAATTTTTAAATCTGACATTTAAATAACAAAGGTTTTTAAACTTGCACTTTAATACCTTAAAATTTTCATAACTAAGGCCTAAAACTTTAGGACAAGTATAATTTTCAAAAACTTCAAGATAAATCGGTGTTTCCAAACAAAAGCGAGGATATATAAGTAGGGGACACTATGGAACATTGCAACTAAGCCTATAGAAAAATTCAAACAATATGTTTCTTCTCTTTGTTGCGTTAAAAAGTGTGAATCATGTACTAAACACGTCAATATGAGCAAGTTTGAATGAGTCTGTTTAGTAATTTATGAAAGAGTTACTTGCATATACACCCCTTACATCATGGATATTTGTAAAACTGGCCTTCAAAACTTAGCATTTGCAAATCTACCCTCAAACCATCAATTTTAATAAAAAGTACTCCTAAAATCAACAAATCACTAACTTGATGAATAAAATTTTGACTAGTTCGTTGATACGTTTTATATCATAGTTATGGATTAGCGCATCAAGTTGATGATTGATTAATTTGGGCATATTTTTTCTCAAAATTGATGATTTTTTCTCATATTTTTTTCTCAAAATTGATGATTTGAAGACTACTTTTCTCAAAATTGATGATTTGAATCAATCATATTTTTCTCAAAATTGATGATTTGAAGGATACTATAAGTACACTATATTTTTTTCCTCAAAATTGATGATTTGAAGGATACTTTTGCAAGTGCTGAGATTATAGGGGTAGTTTTGTAAATATACCCATGATTTAAGAGGATATATATGCAAATTAACTCCTTATTAAAACATATCAAGTTCTAAGAAAATATATCTTTGCATATATACCCGTCAAATCTTTTATATTTGCAAAATTACCCTCTAAATCTTAATATTTGCAAAATTATTCCCCACTTCTCTCACATTGATTATTTTCATCTCTTTCACTTAACAATTTTAGTTTTTAAATGGGAAATTGTTGTGAACCTATTGGAAATTTTGACATTGCTTGTTTAAAAGCCAACATTCTTAAGTTGGTGTCCCCGTAGAAAGACCCAATATTCTAATTTTGAGGGGTAATTTTGCAAATACATAGCCCCCCCCCCCCCCCTCTTTATCTTCCATGAACTTATGAACCTCTTTATTGTTCAACCTCTCTCACCTCCCTCCTCCTCTCTCATTTCATCTATTTTTTTCATTATTTTCTTTTTTATCCCTCTGTTTTATTTTTTCCCCTCCCATTTCTTCCATGAACCATAACTTTCCCATCTCCGATTTCTCTCGTCTTTTTTCTTCTCTCCACCTTCTTGAGAATGTTATCATTATTAAAGTGCAAATTGTGCAACTTACCCGAAAATTTATACTCATGAATTGTAATTGTAGATACATGTACGAGATACGAAGTATTCAATGTCTTGAGTCCAGAGTCATCTTTTGGATACTATAAAGGAAAAAATGCTTCTAGCCCCAAAACGAAAGAAAACGTGCTCCCCCTCCCAAGACTTTTTCAATGGGTGTTTTGCCCCCAAAAGTAAACTTTGTGTTCTCTGAGCCCCCAAAACACAAAACCCAAGAGATTTAAATTCGTGAAGACCATAACACCCTCCATGGCCACCTTCTCCTTCCTCTCCAAACCCAGCGACCACAACCTCCTCTCCTCCTCCTCCTTCCATGGCCTCAAGCTCTACTCCGTCTTCAAAACCCAATCTTTCTCCTTCCCATCATCGTCATCCTCCGTCCCCCAAATCTCCGCCTCTTACGACCTCTCTTCCCTACACTTCTGCCCCCATCGAAGAATCAATCGTCTCATGCAAGATGACCTGCCGCTACATGACCGACATGATCACCTACGCTGACACCAACATCGTCAGCGGCGACGGTGACACCAGATCTGTCGGCCTCTCCTGCGCCTACAAGCTCTCCAAGAACCCTGACATCAACATCACCATCATCGAGCAGTTCGTCTCCCCCGGCGGCGGCGCTTGGCTCGACGACCAACTCTTCTCCGCCATGGTCATCCGCTAGCCCGCCCACCTCTTCCTCGACGAGCTCGAGGCCCCCTATGATGAGCAGGAGGATTACATCGTCATCAAGCACGCCGCCTTCTTCACCTCCACCATCATGAGCAAGCTGCTGATGCGGCCTAACGTGAAGCTGTTCAACGTAGCGGTGGCAGAGGATTTGATAATTTAGAACGGGAGGGTCGGGGGGTCGTGATGAACTAGGCGTTGGTGTCAATGAACCACGACACCCAGTCGTGCATGGATCCGAACGTGATGGAGGCCAAGGTCATGATGAGCTCTTGTGGGCATGATAGGCCTTTTGGGGGTACTGGGGTTAAGAGGCTGAGGAGCGTTGAGATGATCGACACCGTGTCCAGGATGAAGGCACTCGATATGTTAAAGTTACAATTGTTAATGTTACGCGTTGGTTGTTAAAGTTACATGTTAGTTGTTAAGATTACAGTTTGGTTGTTAAGGTTACGGTTTGGTTGTGAATGTTATGCGTTGGTTGTTAATGTTATGGGTTGATTGTTAAGTTACGGGCCTGTAACCTTAACAACTAACGCGCAATAGGTGAATTTTCATAAACAACAATATTAGGCAATTGAAGAGCTAAAAAAAATAAAAAACGAATATTATAAAAAAATTTAGAATTCAAAGACTTCACAACCAAAGCGTAACCTTCACAACCAAAGCGTAACGTTCACAACAAACCCGTAAGCTTAACAACCAACCTGTAACCTTAACAACCAACCCGTAACCTTCACAACAAATACATAATCTTCACAACCAACGCTTATACTTAACAACAAACACGTAACATTAACAACCAACGTGTAACTTTAACAATAAACCCGTAACCTTCACAACCAAAGCGTAACTTTAACAACCAACCCTTATCGTTAACAATGAATATTCTAAAAATATATTTAGAATTCAAAGAGTCCCAAGGCCCAAGGCCCATCAAAGACCCTTAAATATATATTGTGGCTGTAGGGGTTTGAACCCCTAACCTCTTGTCCAACCTCCCAAACTTTACCACTATACCAAGTGGCCCAAAATATACATGTCACTCAAAATATATATACATATATATATCCCAACCTGTAACCTTCACAAGTAACTTGTAACCTTAACAACCAACCTGTAACCTTAACAACTGACCCATAACATTAACAATCGACAGGTAACCTTAACAATTAACCCGTAACTTTAACAAACAACGCGTAACCTTCATAACCCATAACCTTAACAACTGACTCTAACCTTAACAACCAAGCCTAATCTTAACAACCTACCCTCTCCCCCCTCATGGCTTCAACCCATAACCTTAACTAGCAACCCGTAATCTTCACAACCAATGCGTAAACCAAGACTTCAAGTTGAAGCCGTGAGGGGGAGAGATGTTGAGCAAAGACCACCACAGATTAATTTTACTCACACAAAAGTTGCCTACTATATCATATATTGCTATATATGTTTCTGAATCATACAAAAAATTAGTAAGAAAAAGGAAAACTACCCAACAATTAACCCTTCAAAAAACAAAAAAAAACAAGATTAAAATCACTAACATGACCCACTTCCTTCTTCCACCTCCTCAATCCCTTCAAATGCTTCAATTTTCACACAATTTTTTACCTGAAAATTATTCTTGCACTCATCAACTAGCCCCTTAAGCTGCACAGCAAGCCGATTCACCATATCCCTCCTCTCAGTCACCAAACAAACAGTGAGAAACCTCGCCAAGAACCTCATCTGCTTGTTCATCAACCCCAATTCTTGCTGCCCTTGCCATAACCCTAATCCCTCCCCTCTAAAGTACTCCTTGCTCAACATCGCCTCGTAGAACACAAACGCCTCCGACGAAATCGACGATGAGGGGATTGACGGAGCTTCGACGGCGAGGGGATTGACGGAGCTTCAACGACGACGATGACGGCGGAAGCGGGGATTGACGGAGGTCGAGCTTCTTCGTTGGGATTGACGGAAGAAACTCTTTCAAAACATAACAGATATAAGAGAGAGAGAGAGAGAGAGAGAGAGAGAGAGAGAGAGAGAAGAGTTTTATGGTCTTCACGAATTTAAATCTCTTGGGTTTTGTGTTTTTAGGGCTCAGAGCACACAAAGTTTACTTTTGGGGGCAAAACACCCGTTGAAAAATTCTTGAGAGAGGGAAGCACGTTTTCTTTCGTTTTGAGGGGCGGGAAGCATTTTTCCCTACTATAAATTTAACTACCTGTGTAACGCAACAACTTTGTTCAAGCCTTTTTTGAAAATCAAAATAAAACTATCTTAATATTTTACTGGCTATCCACATCCGCCAAATTAATATTTTTTCAGTAAAAGACGTACACATGAAATAAAGAAATTATCTGCGTGAGATTTTCGTTGATTTTCTGCTATTAACAAGACGGTAGACGGGGCGAGACCGAACGTCGTGGACCGGGGGGCGACCTTGTCCGAACGAGTCCACTTTTAAACTCCGACCCAAGCCACCAACTACCTTTTAACTTGTTAATCAATTTCAATTTAATTATAATAAAGCAGGAAGGGGGGAGAGAGAGAAAGAAAAAGACCTCTTCTCCTCCGCTCACGGAGGGATTTCAATCCCCCCAAAAGCTCTCTCCTCTTTCAAAAATCCTCCCCCTCCCCCTCTCTCTCTTAAAACCCTAGAAATCAATCGATCGATCGATCGATCAATCTGTCGACCAATCGATCAATTGATCCCCAAATTCATCGGATCCGTCTTCAGTGATGCACAGATCGGGGGCGGTGATGGCGTGGAACGTCTTCAAGTTCTGCACCGCGCTTCGGGGGTTGGGATCCGTCATGATCCTGCTCGTCCTCGCCATCGTCGGAGTTACCTACTACGCCGTCGTTATCACTAATTACGGCCCCGCCCTCTTCGGCGGCGGCCTCGATTCCGTCATCGCCGTGGTGGTCGTTCTCCTCTTTCACGGGCTGGTTAGTGATTTCCCCCATCGGTTTGTGGATCTTTTTCAGGCTGTGAGCTGGACGTCGTGGGTTTGATTTCTGAGGAAAATGCACTTTACTAGCTGTTATATATCTAGGTGATCGGTCAGTTAGATTGGGGGGTTTTAAACTTTTCGTGTGGAAAGATTGATCTACGTCTAGCTGGTTTGTCTTGGAAAGGGAGCGTTTTTGCTTATTTTTTCACATGTTATGAACGGTTTGGCAGTGATTAATACTGTTAGTTGTTACTGCATGCGTGTTCGTTAATAGTAGTTGATGCCTTGTGTTTACTCTTAATTTGTTTATGTTGGAAATATGTAACTATAGGAAATGTGCTCCGAGTAATATTAGCTGTAATAATAATGTCGTACTATTTTAACACTACAAACTTGGACAGTTTCCAAAAAATAGTGACAAATGGATCTAACAGCGGCGCGCGCTTTCTTTTCGTGTTATCATCGGGTAGCTTCATCTGTTTGTGACTTGTGTTGTTTATCCTAAGAGTCATAATATTTCCGTGACTTACAGTTGGCAGTAGTTCCGGTTATGGTATCTTCCTTTTTATCTGCTGTTTCCCTCTTTTGTCTTGCTTTCAGTGCCATGAATTTGCTTTATAACTAATTCTTTTTCCCCTCTCTCTTTTATTTCTTTTTTTGTGTGTAGTAGACCTGTGGCTGGAAGATCGTGTGAATTGTTATGGTTACCTACCATACCTAGTTATTAATTATTGGGGTGTCATACAAAAAGGTCCGACTTATTGGAATTTGGTTGGTTGCAATTTGACGGATGTTTCCTCTTTTTTGGCGGCTGCTTACTCATGGAATTAGCTCCTTGCAAGCAACCAAACAATGGATAATATCAGACCTATGTTCTAAAACAACACAAAAATCCAGAAATTTGTCTTCTTCTTTTTTACTTTATAAGCTTTGGCATTTATTTAAGATTCTGAGCAATTCTGTGCCTTCTGCTGTCTTTCTCACATTGAAGTAACAAACTTCCTAGATTGTTCTAGACCTGTAGCTAATGCAGCCTAGCAACTTAACATGACTTACGAGCTTCTTAATAACTTCTTTATATGACCTTAAATCATAACACTTTCACTGATGAGAATGAAGTAAAGGGTTAACAAGTGGAACTGGAGTTTTGAATGCTCTTATGGTCTTTTTCCTCATTGTATAAAGCCTCGCATCTGAATACTTCTAAATATTTTATTTTTATAGTTGGGGCTGCTCCTGTGGAGTTACTTCTCGGTGGTCTTCACCGACCCTGGCACCGTCCCACCAAATTGGAGGCCTACTACGGTGGACGAGGAGAGTGGAGAGACTATTGCGTTGACTAGTTCAGAGTTTAATAACCCCATCTTAAGCTCGCAACAAGTGTCAAGTCTTGCAGACTCAGGAAACTCGAGGATTAGATACTGCAGGAAGTGCAACCAGTTAAAGCCACCTCGCTGCCATCACTGTTCTGTTTGTATGCTATTGCATCCAACTATATTATGTTTATGCTTCCTTGATGCTCATATTATCATTGAATTGCTCGCCGTATTTGGCTTGATACTTTATTATTAATGGTCATAGGTGGAAGGTGCGTGCTAAAAATGGATCACCATTGCGTGTGGGTTGTAAACTGTGTTGGAGCTTTAAATTATAAGTACTTTCTTCTTTTTCTGGTAAGTGTTTTGGCTATCATTTACTTCCATTCCTTTCATTCTGTACTATCTTACTCTTTGCATTTGCATATCTTTAGTTTGCAATTGACAGGAATTATTATGGAATAGATTACGTTGATATAGCAACATTTAGCTTTAACTAATTACTGCTTATCCCTGCGTAATCTTTTGAGACCGGCTCTATTAGTTTCTGGAAGTGCTTATAAATCAAACCATAGCCATTAAAACTTCTAGTCTTAATCTGACCACTTGGATTTCCCCCCATGGCCATGCAAACGGTTTGCTGAATCTTTAGCTTCAGCCCTTTGAACTTCTTAAAGGATTCATTGCACATTGCATTCTGTAGTATTGTCTTTGTTAGGCTCACTGTAGATCTTTGCCCCCTCTCTCTCCTCCTCCTCAGATGTCATTTCTTTCATGTTTTTATTACTTCTCTTTTATAATATATAGCTCGTTAATGTTATATTAGCTTTTTGATGTTTTTCTTTAACAGTGGGTTTGGATGCAGAGGGCCATAGGGGAGGGGATGATTGAAGTAAAGTACCCAATGGGAGGGAATGGAGAGGGAGGGGATAGGCTGAAATTAATTGTGTCTGGATAGATGACAAAGGGAAGGGAAGGTAGACTATGATAATAAGATGTGTTGGGAAGAGAAGGGAAGCTACATGACTAATTTGCCCTTTTGAAGAGATCAAATTGAAGCTTTGAAGGATCAAAAAGTTGAAAAAAAAATACTTTGAGGTTGTATTAAAGTGAAATGGAACTGAAACTTTAGCATTTCAAAGTGTTTAGAAGATATTTTGGGGGTATCAAAGTGAAAAAAGTGTGTAAATTTGTGGTAGCAAAGTGAAAATAACACTATTTATAACGCAATACATTTGTTTTGTCTCAATAATGCAACACATTTAATCTTAACCTTAGTCTTAAACTTCATCGTATCTACAACTATCATCTTATGTGATTTGCATGAGACTTCTGTAGGATTTTCCTCTCCCTTTGAAATGCCATTAATATTTTTCAGAACCAAGAGAAGGCTTGCTGATTGATGAGTTGAGAGATGAAATTTCTAAACAAATATGCTTTGTTGTTCAATACTTTGCAATAGTTGCGTGAAACAAAGCAAAGGATATGCAATAAGGTTTCTGTATCTTTCATTGAAAAGTCCGCTGAAGTTTGCAGCATAAGGGGGAGGTTTAATTATTATAGAAAAACAAGTTTTACTTAAGACGGAAAAATTTGGGAGTTTAAGAAAATTTTACTTAAAACCCAATCCCTCCCCACCTAGTCCATCCGCTTTAGGAAAGTTAAGAAAGTGGACAAATTTGCTTATTTTTATCCCTCCCCTCCCTTCGCCTTACTAGTTAAAAATTGTGAGCAAACTTCTCTCTCTCTCTGTCTCTCTCTCTCTCTGGATTAACATTATAACCTTCCTATTATGTCCCCACCCCTCTTTATAAAACCTGTCAAAACCCACTATAAAGGTGACATCTTGATAATTTGAATTGAAGGTTGTCCTCGTATCACCATTGACATTATTTTTTGGCCCGTCAATGGGGAGTATTAAAAAAAATCAACCACAAAGATCTCGTATCACCAATGTTACATTAAACGTTGGACGCTTCTAGGCGTCGGACTTGGCGCCCAGCGCTTAGTCGTCTAGGCGGGCGCCTAAACGGTTTCTGAGCGTTTTTTTTAATTGTGATACTTGAAGATAAATATATATACACTCAATCAAATATGCAAAAATACTAAAATACCAACACAATTAACTAAATTGCTTGGTTTACCAATTACAATAGCTCTTTGTATGTTTATACTTCTCAACTCAAATTATAAGTACATCTTACCAGTAAAAAAACTCATTCTCAACTCAAATTACTGTTAACTTATAAGTTACTATTAAGTTTAAGTTAACAATAAACTTAAACTTAAGTTTACTGTTAACTTAAGTTTATTGTTTACTTAAATTTAAGTTTATCATCAATAAAAAACTTAATATTAACTTAAACTTAAACATAAACTTAAGTTTATTGTTAGCTTAAACTTAAGTTTAACTTAAACTTAAACTTAAGTTTAATATTAACTTACACTTCTTAAGTTTAAGTTACTGTTGTTAACTAACTTAAATAGATATTTAAGAAGTACTTTTTACCTTCTTAGTAGTTACAGAGATCGGGGGAGTTCAGTAATATTACAAAAGGCGCTAGGCAGACTAGGCGTTTGAGCGAACACCTAGCACCTAGACCCCTAGGCATACGCCTATGTAGCGCCTAGACGTTTGACTATTTTTAAATTATTTAATTATAATAATTGATAAAAATATGTATTAAATTCATATAAATTTTTTAAAAAAGATAGCAAACTTAGTTCCACAATAAATCATACATACTTAGATACTAAATAGCCAAAATAATAATTAACAAGGCTAGAGCCTAAAATGTTTTCTTTTTTATTTTTAATTACAATAATTGATAGTGAATGTCAATGTTATAGAAAGCTTAGATGTCGGACTGGTATCTAGGCGGATTTCATTCTTCATTTAAGTGGTGGTGGTCGATGAGGTTTTGTTAAAGGTCGGAGGAGGTAGTGAAGGTGTTCATATTTAGAGGTTAATGGAGTTTGGAGGACGTGTAGGCTACAACACATAAAATCACAACCAAGGCCTATAGGGTACAATCCACATAAACAGATAATACTCCCCTAAACGCTCGTAAAATCTAGGTGGGCATCCTAATTACCGTCTAGACGCTAGGCGCTAGTTAGGCGGCCTAGGTACCGCCTAGGCCTAGGCGTACGTCTAAACGGACTAGACGGAGGTTTTTTAAAATAGTGCGTATCACCATTGACATTATTTTTGGCCCGTCAATGGGGAGTATTAAAAAAAATCAACCACAAAGATCATGATTAGCAGGCGTTCTCAACCTGTGGAGGGCAAAAGATAAAATAATAGATGACAGAAAATAGATAAAAACAATTCCTACCAACACCGCGTGGAACTCATGGTAGAGTTCTGTTTTCTTCTTCCAATAGGCCTGGAGTCGCTACGGAATCTAGTGCAAATTAAGAGGCTTATATCCTTCCCTAGAATATGAGCATGTGCTGATGTGAACTGATTTTAAGATATGCGCCATTTGTCCAATATAGTATTGACGACTGAAAAGAAGCTTATATCCTTTCCTAGTATATGTGATGTTTTTTAATCTACTAAATTTTTGTATCTTCCCAATGTATATTGTAGCGGCATTAAGGATCAGATAAGGTCGAGATGCGAAAGAATAATTTTAAAAGGAATTGTGCAGCTGGCTGCATAGTTAATGGCATTAACTAGTTTTCATTTAAGAATTTGCTAAAATGCATCTGGTGCTTGTAAGCTAAGGCTGAAATATAGCGACCCTGTCTTAGATTGACTGAAAGATCAAACTAACAATTGGATATATCAGGTTAATGTAGAAAATACTAACAGAATAAAATGCCAAATCGCGATTCTTAGTTTTTAAAGTTATTCAGATTTCATCTGAGCATTCCGTTTTGAAAAACAACTACTCATTATCCAGTATAATTGTTAATGGACAGAGACTTCCATTCTCTCATAGTATCTAGAATCTTACAAATATATCTTTTTTCTAATCGATTGAAAGAATGCGTCTTTCAATTATTTATTACAAAATATTGAGAGTCAAGTTGCAAAAGAATAATTTTGAAAGGAAGTGTACAGCTGGCTACGTAGTTAATGGCATCAATGATTTCTTTTTCTCAGAAATTGACAGAAGTGGATGTGGAGCTTCTAATCATCTATTAAGGTTGAAACCTGTCAGTCCAGTCTTATATAGGCTAATGCCTTATGAACACCATGGCAAGGTTTTAAATATCGGTTATCGGGGATTTATCGGACGGCCAAAATCCTTATCGGATAGCGGAAATCGGGGATAAGTAGTATTTATCGGAGCAATATACTGGATGGTGTATATATATAATATAACAACTAAAAAATATAATCTAACCATGCTTAATGAAATATAAACATACCAAAACGGGTTTTAAGTTTCATATTATTAACAAAACGGGTCGGGTCGGGTTTTAAAAACTCAACAACTCAACTCAAAATGCCTGGCCGATAATCCCGATAATCTCGATAATTTAGCCTTAACTTATCCACCGATAAGTGCCGATAATGCCGATAACTCGCCCATAATCTCTCCAAAACGATAACCGATTACAAAACCAATTTATCCTAGCGGAGAGCTCAAAAACCCGATAACTCGGCCGATAATATCGATTATCGGCCGATATTTAAAACAATGCATCCTGGTAGAAGAGGCTGACATGCAAGAATATTTCTAGGGACATTTGTTTGTCTAGATCAACGGTGTGTCTTATTCTGCTTATAATTATATTCCAGTGAAGAAAAGTTTATATATCATTTGCGTGAGTTGTTAATTATTTCTAGTAACAACTTAAAATGTTAAAATTTTCTTATTTACTAGTTCTTGTGACCAATTGCACGTGGAATGTAATATCAAGGTGTATGTGCTAGCTCGACCATAAAGCATGTGCATTGATATCTAACTGTCCTAACTATAAGGTACATAGTTACAATTAAAATATAGAGCGAGTCCTGTACTCTTTAATAATAGTTTGAGAGTACAGGATATTGATAAATAGCTGCAGATAGTGTACTTGTAGTATCTCGAGGATTAACTTCCCTGGAGCCTATAGTAGCTTGCGTTTTATAAATTGCTTCTGGATAAAATAAGAAACAGACTCTCCAATGCATGAAAGGTTGCAAGTTCACATTTTCATCATCCTTGTTAAAATGAAAGCTCACTGCGTAGACATTCATAAACTTCTCAGCATATTTTTGCATAGAATCTCAATTTTGGTTTAATAGTATGTCCCAATAGGGGATTTCTTGTAAAGCTTCTTTAGCAATATTTCTTTGTTCCATATTCTGATAGGCAGAAACTATGCAAAAAGATTTTTTTTCGTTTGATAAGCTATCATATCTATCTGAGACCTAGACTTGGTCTAATACGTGGTTATGCTTTAGTGTGACTGCAATGTAACATATTTCAATCGGGAGATAAAAATTGACCATAGAGCACCCCTCAGCTTCTCCAAAATAACATTACAAAAGCGATATATGAACTTTTTTCAACTGACTGAAATTTATATCGGTGTTATAGGCTCTATTTAGAAACTCTAATATGGGACTTGATTGTCGTAGATTTACATTTTTCGGGAGTTTCTCTTTCCTTGATGTTAGAACCGTGGTGCAGTAATACTGTAAGAACACTTTGGTAAGAGCTCTTGAAGTTATAGCATTGCACTATGAACTGGCACCTCAAATAAAGCTTCATTCATGGAGAGATAACTTTACTGATCGTACACTATTGGAAATTGTGACTAACACCTTTCAGACTGATGCACGTCTACCTCAAATACACGCATGAGCGTGATATGTGAGGTGTATCTTTGTGTATTTGACGTGGCCACATATTTCATAGAGACTTGAATTAGATTTATGTTAGAAGGCCAGAGGTGCAATTAGATATTTGCTTATAAAATTAATGCTAATTAAAAAAGCAAAGGTTAGGGCCTTTAGCGAAACAAAATAGAAGTACCTAGTGTAGCCCGCTGAATCTCAAACCTGATTTTCTTCAAAATTAAAAATATTGACTCCTGCTCTGGTACCTTATGTGTTTGTAAGTTTGTATTGGTCCTTAGGTTGATTTTGTCGAGTTGGATATCTAGAGGGTGTTGGATAGCTATTATGACCCCTAAATTACTAAATAACAATCTCCATGAAGAAGGCGACACATGTCTTACACTATGCCAAACAAGACTAATTTAAGATCGATAACCTCCGCCTCAGCACGGCTGACTTGATTGACCGACAGCTTGCGTAGCCAAGTCATAAGGCGGTACTACTCGGCCAACCCTTCAATTGACTCCATAAGCGATCCAACTCGGCCTTCTGTTTCAGCTGATATCTCATATAACCGAGTCAAATGATGGTACTTCTCGGCCCTAGACCTGATGTATCGAAGGACGACAGTTACCTCGAACCCCCTCACCAGCCGATTACTCTCGCATTAATTGCCCTAACAACGTCATCATTGCTCTAGCTTCCATAGTCTTTATAACTCATCGACTCATCGGACCCAGTTAGCACCACTCTCGCATTAATTGCCCTAACAACGTCATCATTGCTCTAGCTTCCATAGTCTTTATAACTCATCGACTCATCGGACCCAGTTAGCACCAAGCACTCGCTGTCATTCCCATAATAAATGACCATGTGACTTACCTCCTTCAACAACCAACACATGGCACATGTCTGCCAACTCAGTTGCCTAGCTGGACTCGGTCCAAGTTACATTATTGCTCCTCAAGCTCACTATTAAAAGAGCGGCACTGCACGAGGTAACTCTCTTTGGTTTTTTTTACGTAACTTAGAACTAACTCTATGCTTTCCCTTGACTTGATTGTCGAAGGAACAACCGGAAATCCAATTCCGCCTTCTTACGAGTTTCCTTCATGTGCATGGAAAAATAACGAACCCCGGAATCACTCATCAAAAGGAGTTAGAGGACCCTAATCACTCCATAAACTCTCAAATAACCCCCTGTTTGATGATTGACATCAACAATTAGGGGTGAGCATGGTTCGGTCCAAACCGAAAAAACCGACCGAACCGACCGAAAATCAGCGGTTCGGTTCGGTTTTAACTCTCAATCAGTTCGGGTCGGGTTGAAAAATTTTCAACCCGAACTAACCGAACCGACCGCCATTACCCATGCCCATTTTAACGTGTAACCCGACCCGTGTTCCCTCAGGATAAAATCCCAACATCTAACCTAGCTCTCAAAGCCCATTCTCCAAATCTTCTCCAACCTCAGATCCAGCCGCCGCCGCCGCTCCAAAGTCCCGCCCTACCGCCCTCCGTCGATGCGCTCCGTCTCCGTCTCCGTCTCCGTCACCGCTACGATCCGTCAACCCATCTTTGTTTCTCATTTCTGCATATTTAGATTATTATAAGGCCAAACTACGGTGTTTCCTAAGATCTTTGGGCACGAAGCAGGAGTGTAAGAAATTCCTTATACATCTGAAGTCGTTTGAGTAAGTTTTCACCACTTAATCAGTTGAAATCAGGGTTTCTGAAATTACCTTTTCTGATTTGACCTCCTCTAAGTTGATCGGATTTAGGAATCATTAATGTTGTTGCCTGATGGAATGGTGCCGGTTTTTTTATTTTTTTGCTTTTTGAAAGATTGGAAAATCGATGACTTTTTAAAATTGGGAAGTTTGTGGCCTAATTTCATATTTATTTTCGCGGATCAGAGAATTTGTATAATATATGATAAGGGAAGAAATCTTGTTTTAGAAAAATATTCTCATTCAAATTAGCGCAAGTGATTGACCTTGTTCATGCATAAGGGTAAATCATAATTTACTCAATTGCTTGAAATCAGAACTTCTGAGACATTTCTGATTTGAGATCGTATAAGTTGATCTAAAAAAATTTTCTGTACATTGGAGTAGCAGTGATGATTGATGTATTAAATGTTGTCGATTGCTGCAATAATTGTTATACTTGATGAGAACCGAACAAACCGAACCGAACCGCACCGAACCGATTTGCAACGGTTCGGTTCGGTTTTGAATTGTAGGTGGTTCGGTTCGGTTGTTTAAATTTTGGTAAAAACCGACCCGAACCGAACCGTGCTCACCCCTATCAACAATAGCCATCCTAGAAACACACCAATATCATAACGGGGCCCTGCTGCTAGAGGACTGGGACTAGAGAAGAAAAACATGATGTACTATTTTAAGGGGAGAAGGAAGCATAGTCCTCAAGGGGGAAAGATCTAGCGAGAGGACAGAGAGACGGATGGGGTGTTACTGCTTGTTTTGTGCTATGCCAATATATACTTTCATTGTGTTGTTATTGCTTGTTTTCAATTTCCATATACCTTTCTAAAAGCGTGCAATGTTCATAATTGACATTAGCTCTTTTGTATTTAAATTTATTCTTTGGTTTCTTTAATGTTGCTCTCTAAAAAACCTGACATTAACTCATCTGCATGCAGTTCTACACATTTCTAGAGACGACTCTTGTTACAGTATCATTGTTATCCAATTTTATTGCATTCTTCAATGATATGGAGATTCCTGGAACTCCTGGAACACTTGCAACCACTTTTCTCACCTTTGGTAAGTATCCCACTTGCCAGGATTTACTCTATTGCCAAACAGCATCAACATCTAATTGTGATTCTATCTTCTCTTTTGGTCAGTGTTGAATTTGGCATTTTCACTAAGCGTTCTTGGGTTTATGATTATGCATATCTCACTGGTGTTAGGGAATACGACGACTATTGAGGCAAGTTCTGTGCAAATTCTCATTCGTTATTTGCATTTTCCTTGTATGTTTGCAATTTTTACAATTTTTCTTTCTGTAATCAGGCATATGAGAAGAAAACCACCCCAAAGTGGCGGTATGATCTTGGGCGAAGAAAGAATTTTGAACAGGTTTGTGTTTCTTTCCTATGCTAGTAGTATCTTTGATGCCTCTTGCTTGCTGAAGAGAGACAAGTAGCACCTTTTTGACAGTTTATCTGGTAGAAAGGACAATGTTGGATACTGTTAACTGTACTGCATTAGTTGTACTGCTTTACTACTACAGTGGTCCTTCTATCTTATCATTGATTCATTGGTGTCAAGGCAAAATAAAAGGGTCTCTACTTTTGTGATTCACTTGAGTACAGAAGTAGTACCAAAAAAAGTAGGACGTTTAGCATTCCCCGGCAATGTTAGACATGGACTTTTTAGGTGCCAGCTTTGCTTGGTTTTTCATAATGTCATTTTATATTATTTCTTTCTTAGCCATGATATATGCCTCTTCTAAGCTCACTGTTCATGCTGCACGAACGTCATCATCGACGGAGCTAATACTGATTGCAGCTTGGGCAAGTGCCCAAGTGAGATTTTCATATTGCAAAACCTTTGCACAGGATCATAACTATAAAAGTTCTTTAGTGATAACTTATTTGTCAATTATTAGACAGATAATATCTAGACAAATTAGCATTTGAAACCACACGAATGTTTCTGTGATGGTTCTTATGTTAAATCTCGTCTTTTCTCTGATTAAGTTCCTGACTCATCGACAGTTTAACTGATCATTTTGTTTTTTGAAAAATTACAATCTTGTATTTCTAATAGTACTTCTATTTTATGGAGAAAATTTCTATGAATATTCTTATCGTGGTTCACCTGATTGAATGTTTATACTAGTCGTAGTGACATAGTTATTTTTTCCTTGTATTGGCTGGGGATCAGGTGTTTGGAACCGATAAAAAATATTGGTTCATCCCCGCATATTCAGAAGAAGATTTGCGAAGGATGCCTGTTTTACAGGGCCTTGATTATCCGTCCAAGCCTGACTTGGATGCACAGGAGTTCTAATGGAAAGAGTAACCCCATGAGAAAAGCTTGAACTCGACAGATCGACGCAATATCCAGTGGCATAAACCTCGGAGTGGATGTGTGTGAGGTACATGAGACGGGCTTTGTGAAAATTATGAGGGAGGATGCTTCCTATGGGTCCATATGAGGTGCTGGTCATGTGATTTGTGTTGATGTAAAACTTGAATTGTGTTGTTTGTATAGAAGTAATCATAAAAGTTAATTACTAGGGGAGAGATGGTTGTGTAATGTGATTTATGTATCGGTGTATTATGCAGTGTAGCTTTGTTGGTTTTTTTTCCCTTTCTAAATTGCTGGAGGTATTGGCATTTTTGGGAGTAGAAACTTGCTGGAGTCTCCTTGAGTTTGGATGAATTCGTCATGCGATTCATTTTCAACTTTATGCGTATTGGTTTACACCTTGTATGCTCATCCAATATATTAAATTGCGTCAATTGGTCTGATGCGAGGAAGTGTTTTATTATTAAAATATGAGATCTATTATGAAACGCAGTATCCCCTCTGTTAGGGTGTTATATTAAAAAAAAAATCTTAAAGTAGATTTCAAATAAATGAAGATGGCGTGTTATAGTTTGTTTCATTTTTGGGCCTATGATTTTTGGTACAAAAAATAAGTCTACATCAAATTTGTAAGTAAAAAAAAAATGAACCATTTTTTCTGTCTTGTTCTTCCACATAAATGATCTTCATTTAAGATTAACATGTCAATTTTGTTATCATTCATTATTTTTATTATCATCTACAAAATTTTCTTCCACATAAATTTATCTTCATTTAAGATAAATTTGTAGAACTTGAAAATATTAGATATTTTTTTTACAAACCCCAAACGCTCATAAGGGGCTGTTTGGTTGTTGTATTTGGCATTGCGTATTGGGCAGAAAGCCTGCCAAAAGAGCACTTTTGGCAGGCTTTCTGCCCAAAACGCTCGTTTTGGGCAGAGAGCCTGCCAAAAGTGCTTTTTTGACAGGTTTTCTGCCCAACCCATAATGCCAAATACAGCAACCAAACAGCCCCTAAGATTTTCAGAAATTTCACGCCATTAAAAAATATGCCTTTCCCTATTTTTCGAACTCCCGACGTTTAAGGTGGCGTTTGGTTGTTTGCAACTGGAGTTGCAATGCAAGTGTCACTTGCATTCAACTGAGACGTTGCAACTCTTCTTACACGCAACTACAGTTAGAATTGTTTGGTTTAAAATTCAAATTTTGCAACTTATAGTTGCAGCTGTTTGATTATGCTTATAACTTAACATATGCAACTCATAAAATATTTTTAAAAAATAATAGTTTTTAAAAAGTAATATATCTTTAAAAAATAATATATCTTTAAAAAATAATATATTTTTAAAAAATAATATATTTTAAAAAATAATATATTTTAAAAATTAATATATTTTGTAAAAGTTAATATAATATTTTTAAAAATAATATAATATATCATTTAAAATATATATTATTTTTAGAAAATTATATTATTTTAAAAATACATTATTCAAAAAACATATTATTTTAAAAATATATTGTACAAAAAATATATTATTTTTAGCAAATTATATTATTTTAAATATATTATCCAAAATTTATATTATTTTAAATATATATTTTAAAAAAATATTATTCCAAAAATATATTTTTTTAAATATATATTATTCAAAATATATATTATTCAAAAAATATATTATTTTGAATATATACTATTAAAAATATATATATTATTTTAAAAAAATATTATTTTAAAAATTATATTATTTTAAAAATTATATTATTTTAAAAAATATGTTATTTTAGAAAAATTATATTATTTTAAAAAATATATTATTTTAGAAAATT
>BQKN01066491.1:1082556-1095775 GCA_022839385.1 Asparagus kiusianus
TATTATTTTAAAAATATATTATTTTAATAAAGTATATATTATTTTTAAAAATATATTATTTTAGAAAATTATATTATTTCAAATATATATTATTCAAAAAATATATTATTCAAAAAATATATTATTCAAAAAATATATTATTTTAGAAAAATAATAGTATTCTTGGAAAATTATATTTTTCAAAAAATATATTATTTTAGAAAAAATATATTATTTTAATAAATATATTATTTTATAAAATATATTATTTTTATAAAATATATTATTTTTAAAATATATATTATTTTTAAAAAAATATTATTTTTTTAAAAATATATTATTTTTTAAAAATATATTATTTTAAAAATATATTATTGTAAAAACGTTTTAAAAATATATTATTTTAAAAAATGTTTTTGAAGAAATTATTATAATAAGAATTATTTAAAAGATTATTTTAAACCTTTAATGAATTTATTTTTGAAATATTAAGTAATGATTTTGATTTTAATAAATTTAGGTCAGTTGCAACTAAGTTGCAACTATGACTTGCGGTCATTTTTGACGTAAGTCATATGTTGCAACTAAGGGTTGTTTTGTAACTGCGGTTGTAACTGTAACTATGAGTTACAGCAAAACAAACACATGCAACTAGTCAAATTGGACCTAGTTGCATGCAACTGGAGTTGCAACCACTCCAGTTGCAGCCTACCAAACAGCCCCTAAGTGTCGGCATAAAACACAGCGTGCCTATAAAATAACAAAAGTCCTGAATGGAGGGCTGGAAAGCAATTTTCCTAAATTTGATTCGCCGTCGGGCCACGGGCCGTTGACACGTAGCGGGGGATTTCTAGAGAAGTCGGTTCGGTCTCCTACGAGAATCTTCTATATAACCCCCCAAACCCAAATTGAGGTTCATCATTTTTTCCCCATTTCTTCTTCTATCCCCAATTTGGAGATCAAAAAAGGTGGGACTCAACCGCATCTAATTTCATTGAAATTCCATTTTAAGGTTGTTTTTCTTCATTCCTTTTTTGCTTTCGTGCATGAATTTGGGTGAATTTATCCATTGAGCTTATAATTTTTTTGGGGAAATTGAGGTGACTGCTGTAGTTTAGGACATGATTAGGGTTTCTTTTCTGGAATTTTTGATTGCTTGGAGATAAAGCCCTGCGTTTGGGTCTCTTTTTTGTTATATATTTTTTATTTTATTTTATAAATTTGATGATCTTAGTGCCGATGAAATTTCTGAATCTGTTTGTCCAACAGTGACAGTTTTCATTAAAGAGAGCATCCAATATATATTTGATTGGGGCTCTTTGCTGTTTCGTAGGAATTTGTGATGCTTCGTTTGAATTTGTGGTAACTTGTCACAATTTATGAACTATAAGGTTATATGATGTTATTATGATGGAATTTGGGAACATTCCACTGATTTCCTCTCCCAGAGATTTGTATTATGGATTAGAAAACTCATCACTCTGTGCTGTTTCCATGGTTCAGTTTTGGTGATTGGTTCAGAAGTGGGCAGGTTTATGAATTTGTGGATTTTTAATCATCAGGTTGAGCGAATGGTTAAGATTTGAACTTTATTTTCTTGTAGAAATTTTCAAAACAGGCCTGTTTATATGTTATTATTAATTCTCCAAAATTGACCCATTTCAAACATATTCACAAAAATCCACTAGGTCAAAACATTTCTTTATAAGGTTGCCAACCCCGACTAATTAGTAACCTGGTTAATTAACTTTCCAAATAGTCGGGGTTTGACAACCACGACTATTTTGGATTGCAGTTTTAGCCCCCACTACTAATGTAATTAAATTAACGTCCAACCTTGACTAATTAAAAAGAAGTGCTTTTTTTTTAAATCAACCCAGTTTCAACCTGCGCTACTGACGTGGCTGAAATTTGGTTGATTTTTGTAAATGAATTTGAAATGAGTTGATTTTGGGGAATATTGGTGTAAATGGATCTATTTTGAAACATTTCTCCTTATTTTGTTTTATAGAAGATCCTTAATCTGTAAGAAATTAAGTCAACACTTACGGAAGCTTGTGGAGATAAAAATATATGATTAATAATGTCAAGTACTTAGTTTGCAGTGGGATTGAGATTAGAAATTTTCTTCTTGTCTTATGGTGAACTTTTGAAGGATTGGAAGTTTGATTCATGTGCAAGCTCCATAGCTGTGTGGATTTAGATTGAATTTTTTCCTTAAAAAATAGCAAAATTTTTGTCATGTTCCTAAAATTAATAATATTAATATTAATACAATGGATAATGGCAGTATGCATGATATTGCTGTTCTCGTGTTCATTTTTTTGATCAAAAGTACTAAAGTAGATATCTTTTGGTAGATATCCTATATCAGTATATCTTGGTGAATATCAACTTCAAATTTTAGAAGTAAAATCTCGGCCAACTTTTGTTTGTTTTGGAATTGAGAGCCAATCTTTTCACTGAATTGGTTTGTAACCTATGTTTCCTGTTATAGGTGTTATTTGTGTGTTAAAAGAACTAAATATCATTCCCCCCTGTTTTGCAGTTTAATTGGTGGAATTTTTCGTGAGAAAATGCAGAGGGGTAGGGGTGGAAGGGATGACTTTTATGGTGGATTTGGGGACCTGTTTGCAGGGTTTCCTGGCTTTGGGGGAAGACCTCAAAGCCTAGTATCAAATTTTTTCGGTGGGAGGGACCCTTTTGATGATCCTTTCTTCACTCAGCCTTTTGGAAGCATGATGGGTCCTAGCATGATGGGGCCAAGTATGTTTGGACCTAGCATCTTTGGTTCCAGAGGAAGCATTTTCGAAGAAACTAATAATAATGCTGGATTCTTGGAGCAGCAAGCTCCTGCACCCCCTGCTAGATCCAAAGGGCCAATTATTAAAGAGATATCATCTGATGATGAAGAAGAAGATGAAAATGGGGGAAAGAAGACTGTAAATGAGAAGAAAGAAAACCCGAGAAAGCATTCTAGGTCGAGCAAAGAGCCATATGTCCAGGACCCAGATGAAGAAGTTGAAGGTCTTATAAAGCCCTTGTAACTGTAAGCATTAGTTATTTTTGTCAGTTGTCATACTAATCTGAGGAAGTGGGTTTAATTTCTTTTGCAGAGAAGAAAAGTCGAAGTGTGCAACATAGAAGTGAATTCAATAGGACTGGTGCAATGCGTCCACAGACTTACAGTTTTCAGAGCTCAAGTGTGACTTATGGTGGTCACAGTGGAGCATATTATACTGCATCTACAACAAGGAGAATGGGTGGGGATGGAGTAAGTATATTGGGTGTTAAAAATTTGCTTTATTCATATGGGTTCTAATCAATGTTACTTTTGTTTAGGTTGTGATGGAAGAGAGTAAGGAAGCTGACTCAACTACTGGTAAAGCCGCACACAGGGTCTCTAGAGGAATTCATGATAAGGTACTTGGCTATGGTTTACCACTGCTGCCACTACTTAAGTGATACACATTTGAAGTGTCATTGAAGCATCTGGATGTGAGTGATGAGTTTTAGGATGTTAACTTCGATGTGCATTTGTTTGCAGGGTCATACACTAATGAGGAAATTGAATTCTGATGGTCGTGTTGATTCTTTACAGACGCTACATAACTTGCATGAAGGTTCATCTTGGAAACAGAGAGGATATGCCAATTTTTTATTCACTTGCTTATTGTAACATGTTCCATATTGTGGTTTTCCAGATGAGTTGGTTGGCTTTGATGAAACATGGAAGGGGAAAGCAAGGCAACACTTGCCTGGATGGAACCAGGGCTATGACATGCTTGACAACAGTAATACTAGTAAGTAACTGATTCAAACAAATTAACAAGCAATTGCTTTTTGCAATAGTTATTTTGTGTGTAATCTCGGTGGAGCAGGTATGTTAGGGTTTGATGTGGATAGTCTGGTGTTTTCATTTCCTACTGTCGGCATTGACAAAAATAAAGAAAATTGACTTGTGGTTGCCTCTTTTTAAGAACAATCTTCCCTTCCCGTTCTTTTTTTGGGAAGGTAGATGCAACCTATTGGGTGTGTATGCTAGTGTTTTTTTTCTACTTCCTTAAATGTCCTTCTACACTTATGTAAATGTCCCATTCTCTTCCTCTAATATCCGAAGGAGAGCTATCATAGCAACAGTTGCACTCGCCATTTTACACCCTTTTAGTGTAGACAGTGGATGTCCCAGCTCTAATGTGGACAATAGATGTCCCAGCATCTAGGTACAAGTATGGTAGCAATAATGAAACTATCATTCGTGTTATTATGCTTCCGAGCTTTTACACATTTTTTTCCTTAGAAATATTTTATTCTTGCTTCCAATTGATGTAAGAATTAACTCTGATATCGATTGGCGTGCAACCAACCCATGATTTGCGAAGCTTCATCTCCAGGTCTACCCTCGTCTAAGTCTACCGAACTGGATCTTCTCCTTCTAACCAGGACAAACAATCTGCATTTGCTATATTGAAAATGAGTAAAGCAAGATCAAACAAAGAGAGAACACATTAATCACTTAGAAAAGTAAATGCGATGCAGAGGCACGAGATTACGAACTATTGCAATTGCGTACATCTATAGGGAGAGATTTGATTTTTCTTTTTTTCAATGATCATACATGATCCGATCTTTCTTGTGTTCCTCAAGGAATCTGTAAGATACTATCTCTCAATCCCACTAGAAGATCCTTATTGAACCCAACCTAGAATTTCTCTTTGTTTTTTCTATAGAACTTATTTACTTTTGGCTCTCTTCTTTAATGGTAGACCTCGAAGACTTACATTTACGGCATAATTAAGTCAACTTGATTTTTTGAGATACCCAATCAGTGTGCCAATAAGCACTTATCATACCACCTGTAGTGGTGTTTCATAATTCGATAGAAAATTAGACATCTATGAGCATCATTTGAGACTGCTATTATCAACCTTGACAAAGTTGACGGTTGAGGTGCCGTGCATTGGTTAATTTGTTGAGTTGAAGATAATAGTATTATCTCCATTTCTAAAATAATGACTGGACCAGATTGAATCCTTTTGTGTGTTCTTTCAGTTTATGTTGTCTACATTTAGTTTTGTAATCTCGCTACTTTGTATGAACATCTTTTGTTTGCCCACAGATGCAACAATTGGTATCGGAGCTTTGATATCATTTCTTATTGTGGGCATCGAGATGCCTTTGTTAAAGTATAAGGTCGAGAATTTTGATGAGAGAAACAATTTTATACAAATTTATCTGTAGATCTGTTTGCTTCGAGATTCTATTGCATGGGTTAGAGCTAATATTGAGCGTTTGTAAAATTATATGCCACCATACTTAGTTATGGTTATGGCGCAACTCTGTTCGTTTGTGAAGTGTTTAGTTGAGAGGATCTTCATTAGTCACTAGGTTGCGATATAAGTTACGATATTTAGACCATTGTGCACATGTGGTTACACTTAGTGGTCATGCGACTATCTGTGAAGTGTGGCGACTATCTGTGAAGTGTGGAGACACAATCTCCATTAGGCACTACGTTTGCGATGGTGCGACTCTGTGAAGTGTTAAGACACAATCTCCATTAGTCACTAAGTTTGCAATATTTGGACACGAGTTGAACTAGATTGTACTTGAGTGCACCATGCACATGTTGTCACGCAGCTCACGCTTGGTTGTATTGCGAATCTATCCGTATGTGAAGTGTTTAGTTGAAACACAATCTCCATTAGTCATTAAATTGCAATGTTTGGATGCAAATGGAGATAAACTCGACCTGAGGCTAGTTGGAAATTAGGTGGGTAAACCTGTTAGGCATTTGTAAAGAGATGAGAATGAGGAGAAGATTTATTGTATTCAATTGAAAGTCCATATTTTTAAAGATAACTTGAACATGAAGAAACAATCGACTTGAATTATCCTCTTATGACGTTTATTATGTGACAATGAGTGAAAATTAGGGTACTACTCAACCAGTCGGTTAACTTTGCTAGTACTCTGACTTATTTGCCTATTCCACACTATTAAGATTCATGTACGAAGGGGGTGGTTGTGAAGATGAAAGTGTAGAAGAAACATGTGGAAGTGAAGTGAGGAAGCTAAGGGGCAAAAGATGAGAGCTAAGATGTATACTGGCGAAGAAAAAGAGAGGAGAGCTAAGATGTATATCGAAGAAGACATCCAGAAGTCCACAATAAGAATGGAACTATTAACTCTAGTCTAGTACCCATTTGTTGCAGCGGTGGGCAACTCCGCTAAAGATGTTTATGCAAGGAGAGAGAATGATTAATGTAGAAGTAGAGAAAAATAGAACAACAAATAAAGGATTAATGTGAACTGGCTAGTATTTTGACCTATGGCTATAGGGGAAGATAGCAAGAGGAATTCACTAATGAAAAAAAGGTAATCATAACTAAAGAGAACTACTTTCTAATCTCACTCAAGCCCACTGCAGAAGTTGCAATTACAGCCTGATGATCTCCTTGCTCAATTGTTTGCAAGGAAAACAAAAGATTTTGCAATTGATGGAATCCATTCATTGGTATGTGCGGGGATGCACAGAATCTTTGAAGTGCTTGGAGGAGGTATTGGGGTGGTTGCAGCTTCCGCTTGTTGTGATTCAATGCGAGGAAAGTCAAAATTAATAGTTAAATATATCAATTGGGAGATAGGAAGACTCTTTCTATTGTATCAAAATAATTTTCTGGGTCTTTGAGAGTCAGTGGAAAGCATCATCATCGTCTGACTCGGTGTTCTTAGTGGATATGCTTAGGCAGAATGGGTCAGACTTCTTTAAAGTTTGGTGGGAGTGGGGAAGCTTGCTCTCTCTATTTTAAATGAAAAGAGTTTTTCACATTCTATTCAGTTTCCACTCTTGGTTCACCTCCACACCGAGCAAGTAGACTGCGTTACTCCTTTACACAGAGAGAAAGGCGCATGTGAATTTTGTGTGAACCACATGATGTTAAAAAAAACTCAGAACTCTTCGTCTTGGCTTTGTCTCTTTGCTTCCATTCCTCCTGTTCATTCTGAAACTATAGCCTTTTCTTATGATGAATCCGTCTTGGTCTGAAATAGACTAGTGTGGAATACAAGTGGGTTGGTGTAATGGTAGGGATGGTTGATTGGTGAAATAGTATCCTAATTTTTGCTAATTTTAAATGTGACAAGAGGAGAGTTGAATTTGGGTTGTTCTTTATATCCAAAGGCATGCAATTCACATTCCTGGACCTGTTACTTCTCTCGACTTCTAATTGCATGCATATTTCAGAAGGATAGTTGACAATGCTCTATCTTTCTATCCGTGGAAAACTCCCTATTTTGACCAGTACAGCAACGCCTCATGGGCCTTTTTCTGTTCTACAAACGACGTGATACCAAAAACCACCGACAAAGATGCATGATGTATTTTTCGTCCCTTAATTTGTTTTAGAGATAACTCAAGGTTCAAAAACTATAATGCACTAAACAATAATGTGGTCGCCAAAGATTCAAGAGTTATTATCCTATTCTCAGAAGACTGAAGTGTCACTTGTTGCTTGAAGTGGATTTACTGTGCCAGAGCATTGATAACATAAATGAGAGTCGATCAGTGGATTAAGTGTGCCAGAGCACTGATATCATCAAAACAGTGGACATGATATGATAACGTATATGTGTCAGACCATTTGTCTTTATAACAATAAACATGATCAGTAACTTAAGTTTGCCTGACCATTTATATCTTCTAAAAAATGATCAAGATAGGATAAACATAAAAGAAGGGAAAAGATCACCTAATTTTTCTGTGAAATTAGGAAGGCCATGTGCCAATTCAGCATAGCTACAGGATACAATAAAACTTGGAAAAAAAAATCATGTTAGTATATATAGACACAGACACAAGGTATGATTGCAAAATTTTTATTTTTTATTTTTTTATTTTTTATTGAATGTAAAATTCATTTTATATAAATAGACGTAAGTTATGACTGCATACTTATCTAGGAAGAATACATGTCATCCCTGTGGCTTTCAACTAGAAAACTTCCACATTCCTACAATGAGGGCAAGGGCCTTCAACAACACTTCCAAAAAGACCAAAGTGACACCTGTGCCTTAAATGACGAAGCGCTTGGTATTGACTTGCTATACCTATTATTTTTTGCATAGCTGCTGTCTCTATAATAGAGGATCTTGACTTAGTGTTTGCCATGTAGATTGTCAAGATTTGTTGTATCTGCATATCCATGTCATATGATGGCATTGTATATCTCTGCCTATGTGGTTTCTACAGGACCCTCCTGCAATTTTAGTTGTTTTTATGTGTTTGCCCAAATCATGAACGGCATGTGCAGAAAATGTGAGTAGCGTAAATAAGAATGTTAAGATGGAAGTTGGAGGTCCTCCCATGGAGGATAAAATGAGAGACTCGTGTGAGATGGAGGAGGAGATGGCCCTCAGCAATTTAATGGAAGAATAGGATTCATGTAGAATGGAAGAATAGGATTCATGCAGCTGAGGTATAGAGCCTGGCTCTTTGTTGTTGGCTTCCTTGTAGCAAACATAAGATTTAGGTGGAATTTTCAGTTTGCTTGCATGCAGGCATACCTTGATTTTGTTTGTCAAATCTGGTTTATTGATTTATCCATGCAATTTTTGTCTTGTGGTGGTTTTATTTATGTTTCGACAAATTCGTTATTTATCTGTGTCATGACTATTGATGTTACTTTCACAGCAGGTGTAAGGACAGGTGGCAGGCATGGTGACCAGCCGCAGAGTGGGTGGGCGCTTCCCTCAACGGGGCAGCCAAATACTACTTCGGGTGGTGGGAATTCACGATCGAGGTCAAATTCTTTTGGCGGGAGAGGCCGTTGAAGACTGGGATTTGATGATGTTCCTTATAGCTAGTTGTTTTTGGTCACGACCAGATATATGACTGTCTTAGAAAATGGCTTGTTTCTGGATGTTGAATTGTGGGGGGTTGTGTTTCTAGTTTGTTGTAGAGTTTGAAGTTAACTTTTTGAAGGAATGCTGGACACGTATGTATGATGTCTGAAGTGGTGGTCTTTTGATCTCTGCAGGTCATTTGGCCAATGCTGCATTTTTACATGGCTAGCACTTAGGGGAGACGTATTATATTTTTATTGCTCTAGTAGGAATGGCAGTTTAAGAATGAAAATGTGTTTGTGAAAAATTATTATTATTATTATTATTATGAGCATTATTTTCTCACTGCCTTTATATTCAGTTGCCTAAATCAGGTGCTATTCGTGGAGGTAGAACATTTGCCTTGTTAACGTATCATTGTAGGCTAATTGGTGAGGCACCATTTAATTTTTAACATTTAAACATTGTTTCTGATTGTTGGCTCATTTATCATTTGACATTTTGCTGCGACCAAACAATGGCGGGGGAAGAGAACTGCTCCAGGCTAATTTGCGTTTAAACACCCTAAAAAGCACCCCCCCCACCCCACCCCCCACCCCACCCAACCTCGGTATATCCTGAAGTTTGTCCTCCATTCAGAATGCTTAAAAAAATAGCACGTCACTGCAATCAAAGAGTATTTTAGCTAATAAATACACAGAATTAAAAAAAGTATCGAGGATGATAAATACCATTTCGGCTATTGATTTTAATATTTCCCATCGTCCACCGGTCAAAATTTTTTATCATTCCATTTCGGCTATTGATTTTAATATTTCCCATCATCCGCCAGTCAAAATTTTTTATCATCACATTTCGGCTATTGATTTTAATATATCCCATCGTCCACCGGTCAAAATTTTTTATCATCCCATTTCGGCTATTGATTTAATATTTCCTATCGTCCACTGGTCAGAATTTTTAAAAAGGAAAGCATGTCATGTTGATTACTTTGGCTAATAAATAGATAGAATAATAGATAGAATTAATAAAAAAATTACGAGGATGATATATACCATATTGGCTATTGATTTTAATATTTCTCATTGTTCACCACTCTAAATTTTTAAAAAAAAGGAAAAAAAATGTGTCAAGACCCAAAAAAAGAAAGCTCTTGAGACAACCTCCAATACATCAAATAATTGTGTTTGAGCTCTTGTATACTCTTTCAAGTTAGCAGAGAAGAAATTTTTTTGCGAAAACCCAAATTTATCTCTTAACCCATTCCCCCCAAAATTGTCATGCTCTCTCTCTCTCTTCTCTCTCCCCCCCCCCCCCCCACCCCCCCACCCCCCCACCCACCCACCATTCTCTCGCTCAAACCTTGGTAAATTGGAGAACCCAAAATGAAAACCCTAGTTTTTACTCAAACGTATATAAAATCTATCAAAATTTTCTATAAAAAAGTAAGGAAAATGGCCAAGAACCCTACTGTGGAGAAGGGTGAAGGAGACAACACTCAATTCGAAGTGATTCATCGTCGGCGTCGCTCGGCTCGGTTGATGAAGGAGGTTGCGCAAGAATCATCCACCTCCGTCTTTGCATCCTTATACCCCCACCAGCGGTTCTTCTCTGACGTCCTTTGAGGATGAGGATAGTAACGAGGCGATGGTGGCCCCGTTGCGCATGAAAAGGGGACGAGAATTTCTAGAATGCAAGAGAAGACGTTCGACAAAGGATGTGCCCATTTATAAGAAGAAGTAAGTTTCCAATTAACTTCAAAAAAATTGGTTATGAATTTAGTTAATTTTAGTTATAAATATTTTGTAAAATTATGGTGTTGGATGTTGATGTTAGTTGAAAATTTGAGCGGGAAAAAAAGGAAGAAAGTTGAACATTTTACTTGTTTGAAATGTGATTGAGATTTATGGGGTCTATTTGTGAAAAAATGATGGTAAAAAACTGGTTATTGTAGCATATAACCGGTTTATTAATTTTGGAGTATGATGATCTTAACAATATGAAGTATAATCGTTATGAAGTAATGTGTGTAAAAAATACTCATTTGTTGTTAGCTATTAGCAATGCATGTCAATAATTCTCATTCGTTGTTAAGTTTAGTCTTAAGTGTCAATTATTAGCCATGCATGTTAGATTTTTACTAAGTTAACGTCTTAACTGTTAACTATTTACAATTCATGTTAATAATAATCATTTGTTGCTAGGCTAATGCCATAACTATTGAAGTTTAATATTCAATTCATTGGTAATAAAAGTGGATATAGACCTTATTTGTAAATTTTTAATCTTAATCTGAGTGAAATTATTATGTATGAAGTACAGACTTATTGTATGACATATAGACTCATTGTTTGGAATCTAGTTCATTGTGTTAGTATTACATGAAAAAGTAAATAACTGATGTTAACTTTTACACATACATGTTTCATCATAAGATATTAAATTTCATAAAAGAATGTTAACTTTTGTGAACAGATGTTAACTTTTGTGGAGTTTTGTTAACTTTCATCCGTAAGTGTTAACTTTTACAAAAGGTTGTTAAGTGTTGACATCTGATGCTAATATTTACCATTGATGTTAATTAGTGTAATGGATATTAAGAATTTTAATGATTTGTTAAGAGTAAATATTTGTTTATGCAGTAAAATTAATGCAATTATAGGTGATATCAGGCCTACAGTAAGTTTTGGAACATACTACATATTCATAAAAAAATCTTAAACCAATAATGAGGAAGTGGCATTGGGATGCCTATAAGGGCAGTAATTTTGAGCACTATATCTTATTTGGACCTCTAGCAGTTGATCGACCAACACTAGAGCATGTGTTGAATCATTATGTTGGCAAACATGATGAATTCTTTTTCCCCGATTCTAAAACTGGGACGATAATGTTAGTCAGTTTTGATGAGGAGTGGATACAAGATCATACGGGATTCCCAATTGATGGGGAGTTAATCAATAAGATTGGATAGTCTTATTATTCCTAGTTGAATTATTATTCACAATTGATTGAATACATGAACTATATTGTTCTACCAAAAGCATTTTTACTCGTAGCAATCTATATTAATCAATAATATTGGATAAGTTTTTCTCGCCAAAAGACTCATACATTTGTTGTTGATATCACATATAATTAACTAGTAACTCCCAAAGTTCACAGATTTTTTGCGCAAGTTAACAGAAAATCCTAAAAGTTAACAGTTTAAGCTAAAAGTTAACATAATACTGAGATAGTTAACGGACAACACAAATAGAAAACTTTAGTGAAACAAGTACATTATAATGTAACTCTTACATTGTTAGAGCTAATATTGCTTGAATACACAATATGATTAGTCTTACATTCTCACAGATTAAAAAAGTCTTCCACAATGTACTACAAAAGCCTTGACAACCTACATTGCTCTATAAGAAATATTGTACTAATAAGCAATCCACACTAATCACCAATTGGCTCGTTGCAAGTAGCTCGATTGTGACCCTCAGCTTTGCATCGAGAACATTTCATTGGATGTTTGTAAATAGTTCTATTGTTTATACGTCTAGTTTTATTTCTTCCCTTCCTTTTAGTAATTATGGTGGCAATATCTTGATTTTATCTTTTTGCACACTTCGCTTCTCATAATCTTGGATGGGAAAAGGACATGGCTCTTTTTAAATGCTTTTACGGACATAAACCAATCACAATATTGGTATACATCTCTCTTTATATAAATAATGACTGCACAAGCATGCTTACATGGAATACGTGTTACGTCCCAAGCTCGGCAAGTACATATCTTCTTCTCCAAATCAACATGTATAGTTCTATGTGATTGCACTTCAAATATTTTATCTCGGGATTGTTTAACATCCAAAGTGCATTCTTTTTCCATATTTTCTTTAAGGGCCTGCTCAACTTTAGGACAAAGATAACATACCATTTTTTAGCCATTATATGTATGCGTGTCCAAACGGGTCGGCCCGGCCTGTCCCGGTCAAGAAAATCAAGCCCGGGCCGGGCAAACCTGTAGCCCAATCCCGGGCCCGGTTGGCCAGGGCCCGAGCGGGCTGGGCACCGGGCTAGACCGGTCATTTTCATTTTTTCCTTTTCTTTTTTTTGAGTAAAAAATTGATAAATAATAGTTTAATCTTATTATATTTATATAGGTATGTATTTGTATATACTTACAAATTATTATATAACTATATATTATATATACATATATTATATATACATATATTATATGAGAATAATGGAGGTGAGCTGGCAGCTCACCTCTCCCCATGAGCTGCAAGTGTATGACATATGAGCCCTACACCGATGTGACTAGTAGGGGGCTCACATGTCATACACTTGCAGCTCAGGGGGAGGTGAGCTACTAGCTCACCTCCATTATTCTCATATTATA
>BQKN01066491.1:1109534-1122022 GCA_022839385.1 Asparagus kiusianus
GGGGGGGGGGTGATGCCTGGATTATAATATTAGCGCATAGGTTCCGGCACAAAGGCTCAAGCAAAAAATGCCTGAATTAGAATATTAGCGCATAGGCTCGAGCGCAAAGGCTCAAGGGAAAAAATGCCTAAATTAGAAAATTAGCGACTGAACTAGAATATTGGCGCATAGGCTCAAGCGCGAGAGCTTAGAACATCAGCGCAAAGGCTCTAAGGTAAAATGCCTGAATTAGAATAGTTGGATTAGCAATGAAAATTAATGGCACCCCTAATTGTATATAAATTAATGACAAATAAAGCAACAATCAGCACCTGGTGGTCAAGATCGCACGGTAAGGGTTCAAAAATGGAAAGAGAAATTATGTCTTTTAATATTAAATACTATAATCGGACGTTAATTATACAGGACGAAATAGAAAATAAAACAGAAGTACATTGATAGATTAAGATGGCCTATCATCGTTTTATTTGATCTCGCATCGGCAACGGCTCATCGAGAACTGCCGAATTAGACAACAAATAGTTGGATGAATAATACAGATTAATGGCACATATTGTACATTTGAAGCAGATAATAAATATGCTGACAATATTATTACTAGTGTGGACCATATCGTGGAGGTCCTCGGTTTAATCCACCCCTATTCAATGCTGAATACCGATTATTATTTGGTTGCCTCCTGTTGTCATCATAAGCTCCACCAGTGCCATACCTCGGCTGCCATTGTTGAGTTTCGTAAGTTCGGTGACTCCCATAAACACTGGGCGGGGGATTCTGAACGTACGGACCTGCTACTGGAATTTGAGCAGCATGTGGAGGATTCTGACCATAAGGGCTTGCTATGGGCGCTTGAGCATAAGGTGAAGGATGAGCTGTGTAATCATTAGCATGATGGTAACCCTGCGCGGGAGCAACTCCATCTCTTCCATACTGAGGATCATTGTAAGATCTGCTATATTGATTTCTTTGGTAATGTGAATGATGCTGTCCTTGGTATTGACGGCTTGATGACCATTGACTATTATTCACATAGACTCCTGTAGAAGATTGCCACTGCATGTGGCCAGCTCCAGACGCTGTTCTCTGATTCAGAGAATGACGCATGCCACTAGGATACATCGTGCCATTGCCCACCAAATCATGTCTTGGTTCGCCTATTTGTAGGCTGTTCTGTACGAGTCGATGAGCTGCTTCACCAAGCTGTCGACCTGAAATAGTTCCCTGTGGGTTTTGTCTGCTGAAGAGAATCATTACGAATTAGTTGGAAATTTTTAGGATAATAGCGTTCCTTCACATTATAGTTTAATACCCTGTACCTTCCGTTTTCCCTTGGCCTCCGGCCAGTGTCTTCATGCCATAAAACAGGCGGGGGTTTCAAATCACCGCTAGTAACAGTCTGTCGAAAAATAATAAAACAAATAAATAAATAAAAATAAAAAAGGATCTAGGATTAAAGTTGACCAGCAATGAGAGAGAAATTTGACATTGCAAAAAACCTTAATGAATCGTCGAGATTTTAGAGATTTTTCTATGTAAACACAACAGAATTATATAGCACAAAGTTGAACAACAACAATAGTACGGAGAGTATCCTTTCGGATATTCCCAGCCATCCATCATTGGTTCCACTCAGAATGCTAATAAAGAACATTTAAATAAAACGGAAAGGAGATGAGAGCAACGAGAGATGAGGATAGTATTTCTTCCTCAGAGATGGTATTTCTTCTTCATATAGGTCCTACACTACTCCACTAATAATTAAGAAGGGAAAAAAACTAATGGGAACTAATTCAGGTAAGAGAAGTGCATTCTAAACTAAACAAGGCAAGTTCATTCAATCTAGGAAAGCCACAAAATGCACCAAATAACAGGAAAAAACATAAAGCAAAGCTATCATACTCCAATCAGCATCAACAGGAAAGCCACAAGGTGTAGCAAATAACAGGAAAAAAACATAAAGCAAAGCTATCATATTCGCCATCAACGGGTCTCAAGGAAAATTCACTGAGGCCAGCTGAGTGGTAAAGGGTGGGTTAGGGAAAAGTCCTAGATTCCAGTCTTGCCTATGGCTATGATCCCAAAAATCAAGAACTAAAATAAATAAACAAAAAGTAAAGGGTAACAAAGAATGTAGGCGCAGTGCAATAAAGAGAAATTTTCAGTCCTGCCTGAAACAGGCACTAGCCATAGTGGTGCTTATATATAAGACAAGCTAAGTAGCTAAAATTCTTTTACTAACTTATCAAATCCAACCTAATAGTGAGGATTAAATAAAAGCTCAAATTTGCTACATCCCGTGCTTTCTGAAACATCATCCACAATTTTAAAACATCAGAAAACCAGCACAACTTTAACAAGTAGAACTTGCAAAAGGTACACGATGGTGGGCATCACAGAGATGAGGCTCCAATTTATTAAAGTGGAGATTCTTCAACTAAATATAGTACACTAAATCACACAAACGACAACAGAGGACAGTAGATGGTATCTTAAAATGGCACTAACCAAGTAAGTTTGAAATAATATAATTCCATATTTTTATGAGTTCAAGAATAATACTGGAAGATTATCAAGGGCAATACAACATAAAAAACCACACCTTTTCTGGGAATACAACCCCTGGAGGTGGCCTAGCAATGTGCTTATGTGCATCTGGAAATTTATATATGGAACATCTGGAAAAAAAAGTTAAAAGTGTTAACAAAATTGATCAAGAAAGAAAGCTGTTTGCTACTAATAGAGAATACTAGCTTACATGACTTGATTGTCCATAATATCTTCCAATCCATTGACAGGCGACCTAAAGACCGGGGGACAAGGATCCCCACTGCAAAGGGATAGATACCCATTCATCCCACCACTGCGTAGATGAAATCAAATGAAGCATACAATACAAGAAAAAAAGATAGCACTTTCAGTTAACCATATCTTTTTACATCAACAAAGCACACAACAGACTGGTAAGAGCAAAAGAAGGAAAATAAGTGAAAAAGACCCAACAAAGAAGCCTCGACGTCTTTCTCTTCAGCTATTAGGATGGACTCATGACTAAACCCCCATCCTCTTTCATCATACATACATCCTACTGCTAATCCTGGATATTTTCTGCACCCAACATCCTATACCCACCTTCACCAAGACCCAAATTTATTGCAGGACTTCACTATTAAACTTCTTGAATAGAGAAGTTCATAGAATCTATAGAAATTTCAAACAAAAAATGTAAATGAAATTACTTTCAGAAGGTGGCAATTCGATAGGGCCACAACTAAACTCACTCAGGTATCCAGGTACGAGATTTTTTTAATAACATATCTCGGTCCAATTTTCTTTCACCTCCCTGATGAAAGAATCCCAATATAGTTGTCTATACAGCACTCGGATCATCAATCATAAACTAGCAGCTTTACACATGCAAATGTACGTGCCAGATATTAAAACTCATAAGGTAGATATTGGAAACTGTAACAAAATAAAATTTTGTCCCCATCTCTCTTCAATTTTCAGCCCATGATTTTACCTATGGAGGACAAATTTTATTGCATTTTCTATTTAATTTTATTTATTAACATTATGAGGAGTAAAATACTTTCTTCTTGCTAGTATGCTTGTGTAGTTTCAGTTTCCTCTAAGTCATACTTAACTTGTTTTTTAGAAGTCGTGAAGTGTAATAAGTTGGCAATAGCTAAGTATACTTTTTAAATGTGCTTGTATATAATTTAACTTTGTAAAAACTAAAAAGAGAGGGCAATGACATTTTTTAGTTTTTTAACTTTAATAAAAATATAAGCAATATTTTCTTATAAATTTTAACAGAATACATTTTTATTCTTACAATCTTATAATCATCTACTTGTATATTTAAAATAGTAGAATTGTTCTAATACCCACAATTCATTATTTTTGTGGTGTTACAAATTTAATTTCAAAGGGCCTAGATGAAAATGTTGTTCATCAAAGAGTGCATGCACTAGAGAAAGAGTCAGGAAGGTAGCACCCAGACTTTACCATTGAATAATAGCAATGATTTTACAACTTTTGCCTAAAGATTTATTAAATATTTTTTAAATTTGAAAGAGGGGAGGGGAGAACCATCAGCTCACTTTTTAAATTTGTGCTAGCAACGTTGCTGAGTGAAAAGAGGAAGGGATTGGCACCCATGTGAAATGGTGATGAGAGAGAGGTAAAAGAAAAAAAAAAAGGAGGAAGACCTACGGTTACGAATTTGAGCAGAACAACGCACATGCCAGTGGGTTGTTCCGATCCATACAATGGACTAGTAAGGAGGCAATTTAGGAATTGTACCCCCTCTTTGTAAGGAGCAGAACAACCCACTCGCATGCGGACTGTTCTGCGATGATACATATTCGAGATGTACATGACTACACGAAAGGGGGAAAGAGGGTAGGACCAATGTGCATCATATTTTGGGAATAATGTCTGTGAAATTATGAAAATAGTCCGATAGATTAAATGGAGGTGTCCCTATCCTCCAAATTTTGTTATGCCCTCACTTGATTTTTAATATATAATATATAAGAAAAGACATTCGAAGTGAAATTAAAAAAACACTAAACTCCAAACATGAGATGACACATTGTATTCTCCAAACATTAAAAACCAACATATATTTAAGGGGCTGACTAATGCTCAAATATCCTCCAATACTCTGGATTTTACTTTTGCATGTTCCAAATGAATCAGAGACATCTATTCAATAAGAGGAGATCATTCTTTTTAGAAATTGACTATTATGAAATTCGTAACAAAATTCCAGTATTTTCACCAACAATGAGCAATTTTGGGAAAAAGTGATTGGGAAAATAGCCACTAAATTATTATTTTTTACATTGAATTCAGCATGGTCTGAAGTTGAAGGCATGTAATTTTCAATAGAAGTCGCAACAACACTGAAGAAGTGAGGGACTTATAATAATTTACTTAAAAGGTTTAAATATTGAATATTTGCCAGTGAAAAGAAATATGGAAGATTTGTCAACATGCTCTTGAAAAATAAAAATAAAATCCTAATCTTCACAAATTAGTAAAACTTGTATAACATAAAAATCTCAATTCCTTCCTCTAAATTTTGAGTTTCAATATATTTTAACTTCTGAGGTGCACATATAACCGAGCATGAGATATATTCCAATTCCAAATCAACAATGTTCTTTAATAGATAGAAATAATCACAAACCACACTTCAAATTGAATAATAGATTAATCATAAAAACAAATACCTTGCAACAGGGTCGAGTTTCTCCTTAACATCAGCTCGTTCTCTCTCTGAAAGCTGTCCAAATTGGTTGTTGAGAGAAAATATATAGGGGGAAAGAGGGTGGCATATGTTAATGAAAAGCATGTCAAACATCACACTGTTCCTCCGTGCTTCTTCTTCCTATGTTAATATCAAAAAAAGGTTTCAATTTACACAGTTAAAATTGAGAGGGTTACGAAATGAATTGCTTGCAGTCAGATCACAGGTTAAGTAACGTACTGTTAAAGTGTGTTCTATTCTTTTTATCTCAGCAAGTAAGCGGCCCTCATCAATAAAAGGCAGTTTTGCTACACCCTTAAAATTAGAACATCCAAGATCAACTCCGTCAAATTATCCAAAGATAAGAAAAACAATATTTGGTAAGTAAGAAACAAGCCTCATTACCTGCCAAGCAAACCTCTTCCCATTCATGTCCACCTCGAAATCTGACAATAATATAATGAGCCATGTTAAAGAGAAGATAAGAGGAAAGACCAACATTCATGACGTAAAAAATATACCTGTGGGATAGAAATCGATAATAGGTGAGTTTGGATCAGTCATCAACTTCCTATAATGGACAGGAAGTGCATGGGAACTGCAAAATACCTCAAGTCATGAACACACGTTTGTGGAAAGATAAATTATAAAAGATTCTTTAAAATGTCTAACCTTGCAGCAGGGAAAACTCCCAACAACTGGTTGAATGGCTTAAAAGGTGAACCCAGTTCAAAGCTAATTTCCAACTGACCTAGGCCCTTGAGGTCAGAAGCAAAAGGTGCGTAATGATATGGGTAGAACCTGAGTATAATACATGCCCTCATCAGTAACCAGAACATTGCTAAAAATACACCAAAACAACAGTTAGTTAACTATAGGTTTAGAAAATTTCATATAACTTATGTATGTGAAAACAAAATGAGAAATCAAACAACAACCTAATAGCTCAGTACTCTTTTATGTAATCAACAACAACAACAACAACAACAAAGAAGAAAAAGAAGAAGAAGAAGAACAACAAAATAGACATTTATGAACAATTGTCCAAGAACAATACGAAAAAAAAATATCATCAAACCAACACACTCATCGGATAAAAACAAAATAGCACCTTCTGATAATAACATAATGAAGAACATGCATAGAATAAAAAGTATTAAGATAATAAAAAAACATGCATAGAACAAAAGTTCGGATTATCATGTAACGCAACCTCCTTTTATTTAGATTAAAAGACATGATACATGTATGATACTAATACTTTCAATTTCTCATAGTTTGGTTGTGGATCTACGGTTATTTGTTCCTGTATAAGCTAGAATATTGAGCAATAAAAGCCATATCTTCTCATATAGCCAGAGACCAAAATTTAGCAGGCTCATAGTAAATATTTGCACGACTTTGAAGAAGTTGCTGAAAATTGAAGGTAACGTACTGAAGTAAAATTTTGTGAATAGTTATGTACTAATTGACGGAAGCTGACGGTTTTCTACGTGTTTAAAAGAAAGTTTATAAATATCGGTTATCGGGGATTTATTGGATGGTCAAAATCCATATCGGATAGCAGATATCGGAGATAAGTAGTATTTATTGGACTGACATTACCGGATGGTGATATACATAATATCATATTATAAAATATAATCTAACCATACTTAATGAAATATAAACATACTAAAATGTAAATAATTATGTTTAGCATCACTAACCAATGGTACAAACTCGCATCGGGTGCCCGTTGCCCAAAATCAAAACTCAAACCAATGGCCAATAATTCTGATTTTTCGGCCGACAATATCGGCCAATAACTCACTTTTATCGCTGCATTATCGGCCATAAACATCCATAAACAATAACCGATTTAGAATCGAACTTATCATAGCGGAGGCCCCCAAAACCGGTAAATCGCCGATAATATTGGTTTATCGGCCGATATTTAAAACATTGTTTAAAAGACAAGAATGTTGTGTTTAAATGGGTATAAACGCTGCCCATTTAATAACTGAGCAGTTGAGGCATCACCACCCATTTAGCAAATGCTAAATGGGCGCATAGATGGGCAAATGGACACCACACATTTATGACCCGCTCTATACCCACCCTTACCCGCCCATTTAACATCCCTATATAAAAAGGAGGTCATCACAAAAAAGTATGTTAGAAAAAGAAACGAGAGTTACACTCGGTGGAAATGGGCAATGTTGCACCCACATTTTCTTAAATAATGTGTTGTAGATTCCACAGTTCTACAATGGGGTAAATATCAGAAAATCCCCCTTAACTTTCGACGATTAGTGGAAAACACCCCTTAATTTTCAAAATATCAGAAAAACCCCATTTAAGTGTAGGGACAAAACCCCCCTTTAATTTTCAGATTTTATCAAAAAACCCTTTAAACTTTGAGAATTTATCAAAAAAACCCTAATTAAGAGGGAGGTTCTAATAAAATCTCAAAAGTTAATGGGGGTTTTCTGATAACCCCTTAAGGGGGTTTCTAACAAAATCTCAAAGTTAAAAGGGGATATTCTAATGACCCCTAAAACTTAAGGAGGGGTTTTATGATATTTTGAAAGTTAAGGGTGATTTACTGGTAATCATCCAAAGTTAAAGAGGGGTTTTATGATATTTAGCTGTTCCACAATATTAACCACTTTTCGACATCACTGTTTATCATCAACACCGATATGAGATATAAATTGAAATTGAAAATGAAAGAAATCCCACCATTGCCATGAACAGACCCCTTCGTAGTAATAGTGCATAACCCAACACAAGCCTTCTGTATATTTCAAAACCTAATCGAACATGAAGTGGCTGGTTAATTATATCAAAGAATTTCACAAACTGATCAACTAAATAAAAATACAGTACAATGAACAAGCAGCAAGATATGTTCCATTTCTAGTTCAGTAACATTTAATAACTGCACAGTAACAAATCACACTGCTAGTAAGAAATAAAAGGTAGCTAGCAGCCTTAAGTGAATAAGAACAAATAGCAACAGAAAACTAGTGGTATGATTCTATTATGGTTTAGTTAGACGATCAAAAAAGATAGAAGAAAAGCACATTAAAAAGACAGTACAGAAACAAAACTATGAGAAGATATATGTAACTTTTAGTTTCAGCAATAGGCCAAATACACTGAAGCTAAGCAAGATTGACGCCAAGTTTTAACAATCAAGTAATTTCCTTGGATACAGAATGGGCAGATGAAAAAGACAGGCAAAGATGTTAAACGAGCAAGAAATATGAAATAATCAGGCCTCCATAACTGACTTACAACGTCTCTACGAGTTGACTCTATTTCTTCAGGAGTTTTTGCAGAAAATTTGTCTCCGTAGTACCTCTCTTTCCATCCTGGCTCCCCCAGCTTAACCTGACAAAAGGTGTCCAATATATATAAGCAACACAGCAATGTTCCCCATAAGTTGTACTTCACTAGAAATCGCTCTGTCGAATGAAAAGTAACATTAACATCCATAGCCATCAAATTAGCTCGATGCACATCAATGATACATAGAGTTACACTAACTCGATCTAATAAATAAAAACCCAGAATTTCTCATTTGATCGTCCCAAATAAAGTAAATTCAGACAGATAATATTTCCAAAGAGTAAACTGTAAAGAGACAGAAGAAGAAGTAATAAATAGCCATTATTCAACAGCTACACAAGTTCAAGCTAAAAACCTTATCTTCTTCTGGGATTTCAGAGTTGAAAAGATCAGATTTCTCACGGAGAACTTCCTTCAGCTTTGCTTTTAGGTCCTCTTTATTTTCCTTTAAATCTCCATTTCCCCTAACCTTAAAATCGGTCAAAAACTTGTAACCACAACCGAATAGTGCTATAAGAAAGTGAAGAAATCAAATAATCAGAGTTTTAATGTTCCTTCTCCAAGAAAAATATCCTTACTTCTATTTCCAGACTATTCTCAGCCTCAACAATGGCAGCACCAACTGATGCCCCTGAAGAATATATGCGTGCAACTTTTTTGGGTCGGAAAGTTGTTTCTTCGGCATCATTTTTTCTACCGTGCTTTGCCTTCATTTCTAGTCCACACGAGCCAATTTGTTGATAAGGTGAAGGAGTAGAACCAGAAGCAAGTCGTGAACCCTGATAACGAGAAACGGGAACTATATGGTCGGGACGGACATGAGGATCTACATCGTCACCCCGCTTTGCTTGAGCTTTTTCACGCTTAATTCTATCTGCTTGGCGCTGAAAAATAAAATTCAAAGAGATTGAAAGGAAAGGGGGTTATCTCCAAGGAAATTACTCAGGTGGATAATAATTTGTTAAGATAAAAGAAAAGGGCAAGATCCTCAAGAAAAGAACCATGGAATATATTGCAGGCTGTTATAAAAATTATCAAAACGGGGCTTTCCAATAAAATATATTTATCATATATTTAACCAATACATATGTTTTAGACACATAAAACCTGTAAAAAGTAGAGTACAAGGACAGGATTGTGTGTACATATCTAGGTGCGTGCATGCATACATGTGACACGCGTTATGTATATAAGTGTATATACATATATATGTATCTATTGAAATTAACAATTTACAAGAAATCAATATTGTTTTTCCATTCACGTGTTATGAGTGTGAGGATCAAATTTCCTATAACATTTTTTTGTTACTTTTATGTTTGTTTTATTATGTACTCGTTTTTGAACTGACCCTTTAAAATCATTGTTCTGAACTGGTATGGGTTGAAACGAACCCGACCTTTAACCCATGCGCTTAAGGAAGTGGATGTGAAAGTAAAGGATACTCATCCAGGAAGCGTATGATGAGTGTTTAAATTAAAACATGTATTATATAATTGAGTACACGTCTAAGTAGATGTATGCATATATTTAAGGAGTATCCAAAGATTGTTGGTGTATGGTACAAGTATAACAACTGTTAGGTATAGGTACAGATAGATATACCCATGCAACATAGTATGCAGGTAACTTATATGAAAAATGTGTATGAGCTGACAGCTTATTTTGCTAATGAGTTGCCAACTCTATAACAAATGAGCCACTGCTAGTCATATCGGTTGTGGGGCTCATGTGTCATAGAGCTGGCAGCTCATTTTGCTAAATGAGCAGCCAGTTCATACCCAGTATCTTTTATATATATACACACACATACACACATATACATACACACAGAGAGACAGTCCTGTCAGAAGTGATCCGTCCTCTTTGAGTGCGTCTTTTCTAGCGTGCAGAGTTTGTGTGTTGGAGAGGGGGTGCCGATGCTTTTTTTGTAGAGCAAAAGAGTTAGAAACATTTTAGATATGTTTGTACACCACTCTAGAGCTGTGTTTCAAGTACTGTTACAGTCATGAGTTTCTACTTTCTAGGGAAACAGCAAGAGTTGGGGATTTGATTTATTTAATTATTTATTTTTCTTTTCATTGTTATCATAATAGGGTACAAGAGTAGAATAAACCAATTCTATTTGGAATTTGAGCTTAACTCTCAGTATAAATAGTTCGATTTTAGTGCAATACTTATTTGTGGCCGAAGAAAGATTTTCTTCATCGAGTGTTTTCTAGATATCATATGATTATGATTATGATATGGTCATTCTTTTCAAGTCCAAATCCTTTTATGGAGTCATCGATGGAAGAAAGTGTAAAGAAGATTAGAAATGGAAAAGGGACAAAGGCATGGATGTATAATAATGAAAGATGAGATGAGGATGTATAATAGTGAAAGATGAGATGAGAAAAGGGATTAGGGATAAGGTATTGTTGTTAGCATATTGACTCCAATTGTGTGTCACAGATGATGTTAGTCAGTGGAGTTGGTGATGATATGGCCCATATCATACTCCCTTTAAAAGCACGAGTTCGGAAAATCTTTTTTAGACAAATATACCCCTTTATAGTTTGAACTACCTTATTTATAATCAAATTCTAATTTTTAATGGTCAATATTACCCTTCACTATTTTAAATATTTTATTTATATCTTAATCTATCCTAATCATAATTATATCTTATCCTAATCCTATATGAACCACGTTTAGCTTAACAATTTAAAAAAACTAATATTAATAAAATATATAAAACATAAAAATGATATTAGTTTGTTAAGATAAAAAAATTACAAGTAGATAACATATTATAATACATGAAGTATTGCATAAAAACAATAAAAAGTTTTAAAATTGCAGAAAAGACCCTAAAAAGTTCAAAATTATAAAAATCATCCCAATGTCTCAATACTTAAAATAAAAAACATGAAATTAAAAAATTAACATCAGTTTGTAAAGAATTTAAAATTTACAGTTAACACCTCAATATCTCAAAAATTATAGAAACACCCTCAAAAGTTTAATGGCCTGTTTGGATGGAGGGTAGAGAGGGGGAAGGGAAGGAAAATTTCATTTTAACCTTGTTTGGGAGTTTCATTTTGGAGGGTAAAGGAGGAGAATGGAGGAGAAATTTGGCCCAAATTCTTACACCCCAAATTGGGGTGTAATGGAGGGGAAGGGAAGGAAGGGGAATTTTTACCCTTCCTTCCCCTTCCTTCCCTTCCCTAAGTAAACTCCCAAACACACCATAAATTACAGACAAGCACATTAAAATTCTAAAATTTTAAAACTTACAAACAACACAGATGAATTCAAGAGATTACCATGATACACCTAAAATTTTTGATATTTAAATTTAAATTTTTTAATTAACACCCTCAATATCTCAAAAATTATAGAAACACCTTTAAAAGTTCAAATTATAAAAAGCCACCCTAAAATTCTAAATTTTGTAAATAACATAAGATGAACTCAATATATTACCCTTAGACACCTAAAAAATTAAAATTTGCCGAAATTAACCTCAAAATTTTTAAAAAAAACTCCTTCAAAATTTAAAAATTGTAAAAAAAAACTCTAATTTTTTAAAATTTTTAACTAGCACACATCAAATTTGTCGATTGGTAGACCACTGAAATTTAATATTTTTCAAAACTAATCTATAGTTTTAATAATTACAAAAGACACCCTCAAAATTTTAGAGTTATAAGAAATATACTAACATTTAAAAAATTACCATCAACACATGAAACATAGAATTTACAACTACCAAACTTAAAAGTAAATTTTTTTAAAAACTCTTTCAAAATTTTAAAAATTACAAATCACACCCTCAAAGTTCAAAACCACAAAAATGGACTAAAATTTTAAAACTTGGCAAAGAAAAGTGTAATTGTTTGGTATTTTTCAT
>BQKN01066495.1:0-10672 GCA_022839385.1 Asparagus kiusianus
TGAAATCTTCTCGAAGTATCGAAGGTAAAATACCACATAATAATTTAAATATCATTTAATTACTTATTTTTAATTTGAAAATAATAACTTGTTTGTTGTATTAATAGGCAACATCAAGGAAAAATCAAAGCATGAAATTACCAGTAGTACAGCAGTACATAACATCAAAGAAAGACATATGAAGGAATTTCTTGTTTAGGTGAAGAATGAAGTAAGTGTTACTAAATCTAGCAATAATTTATATTTTTCGCTAAAAACTTGATAATTATTGATCTAACAGTTTCGCTAATGTTGATTTTAGATCTAGGAACATCCCATCTTTAATAGCCAAATATTAGAAGAAGTAAAGCTTTACACAGAGCATCCTCGCTATGTCGTAAACTAATATGGTGGATATCGTTTTAACGGGTAGAAATTTCACACTGTGGAGGTTAATGATATGAAGGTCACCCAAAACGGTGGTGTCATGGCTATCTTCTTATGAGAATGTTCCTCAAACAAGAGCGATTAAAATCCAATTGAAAGTAATATATTATATTATGCATGGTTGGAAGATATAGTCGAGATATTCTATGGCTATGGTGGTCTAAATGAACATAAATACATGATGTTTATGATTCGTTGGTGTTTTGCAAAGAATCAAAAGGATTCTTCTGGATTTACAATTGTTAATCTCGACAAAGAAATAGATAATGATGAAAAGTTCATGTTTGGATCCCAGGTGGAACAGTATTTCTATGTGAAAGATCCTATAGTTAAAGACGAGTGGGTCATCTTATACAAGGATCCTAGAGCTTATGTTCAACCTCCTGCCCATGAAAATGGTGATGAGAACTATATAGATAATTTCAATAAGCGAAATGTATAAGTCGATGAATTCTCCTATCCTCAGAATGTAGTATTTAATATGGATGCTCTAACAACTTGAACCGACGTTCTAGACATTGTCACAGACATTAATAGTGGCTAAAATTTGTTGTATGGTCTTAATGTTGTTAGACCCTAGGGGGGGTGATTAGGGTCTTATGCTAATCTAATTCGATTTTATGCCAATTAAAACTTATTAAAAATTATTCTTGTAAGATAGATATATAATATGTTATGAGCAAGAATATGCAACATGAGGAAAGAGATATATCCTAGAAAAGAGGTATATGATGAAATATATGCAAGGATATATAAATAAACACAAGGGTAAAACAATCTAAACTAAGGATTCAATTGTGATAGTGCAATATAAATAATACAAACACACAATATGATAACAGAGTTCGGACCTTCCGTCCTACGTCTCCGCTCCCTACTCCCGGGGAGAAATCCACTATCACAACCGGGTTTTCTACGCTTACCCGAACAACGTTTACACCTCACACTCGGTTTTCTAGCTAACCAAAAACTTTACAATCTCACACTCTTGCAATCCTACTTTACATCCTCTTAAGTGTTGGTATCTAGTCCGTGTCTCCCTCAAGTGTTATGAATTACAACCTCTCTCTAGGTATTACCACCTACTGCACTCCTCTTGGGACGACCCTATCTCTCACCTCACACTTCTCTCGGTGTACAAGTGTATTACAAAGTGATCTTCACAAATAGGCTCACAATACATAAAATGATTTGTTCTCTACAATAGATGAGAACACAATTAAGCACACTCTCAATGTCACAAACCCACAACCCAAATTATACTATGAATGTAAATACAATAAGCTCAATAGGTTGTGTGTGAACAAAGAGATAAATCAAAATAAGTCTAAACTCAATTTAATCTAGCAAAATAAATATGATAAGTTAAGCATAAATAAGTTAGATAAAGTGTTTAAGAAAACTTCTCTAAAACAAGAGTGGAGGGATATAGATTAAAGCCCAAAGGAGATTGATGATCTCCTCAAACTCTTGTGAAATTCTCTTCACAAACAAACTCTTAAACACACTTTTAAACAAACACAAAACAAGCTTAAACCCTTGTTAAACTCTTTTAAAACATTCTTTTAGATACCTATGAAGGATGAGAGCAAGGGGGTATATATAGCCACCCAAAATATCAGCCAAAAACACAACAGAAAATACCAAAAAGCCTAAGGAAAACAGTTCAGGAAAAAGGCCGTTGGAACCTAATTGACAGTTCGGCGGTCGACCGTGGAGAACACGCGGTCGACCGCGAGCAGGTCAGAAATAGAACTTTGGCTCTGGACATCAGCCGGTCGACCGTGGCGGTCGACCGCAAAACTCTCTAGACTGCATCCAGTCGACCGCCACGATCGACCGCGAGCCATCAAAAACCAATCTACGTCTCTGGACTCAAGGACGGTCGACCACAAACTGATACATGAAATTCTAGGTTTGAAACAGTTTTTCTGATTTTAAAACTCGGTTTAAAAATATCAAATAAATTCCAAAAATTATGAAACTTTGGAAAATGTTTGTAGACATGATAATACACATGCTACAAAAACTGGTTTTCAAAAAGGACCTCCCAAATGAGAAATATCATTATTTTTCAAAATAATCCAAAACATGAAAATGTAAACACGTGAGTTTTGATATTTTTGCTTAACCATGTTTTGAAACATTACAAAATAATTTTGTAGACTTAATAAAAGTTATATATGATTATTATTAAGACCAAAAACTGGGAATATAATATTTTCACAAAATTGCATATTTTGCAAACTTTTCGAAAACAATAAATACGATTTCATTGAACTAAATAAAGTTAATATTGATGAAATCATATATATGCATATAAGTATGAAATAAGAAATATATTTTTAATTGTATTCAATTGTTTCATATTAAAACTTGAAAACTCAAAACCATGTATGTATATATATAACTAAATATACATAGAAACTAAAACTTAACTTATGTATATATATATATATATATATATATATATATATATATATATATATATACAAAGAAATCAATAAAATGTGTGTGCATATTATATTAAGCTTAAAGTACCAACACACATAATATAACACCTAAACTAAATGTTACCCAAGCAATCTTGATCTTCAATAAGCTTGACTTGGTACACTTGCGGATGAAGCTTGAACTTAAATCTTTAACTTTGAAATGCGTAGGCTTCACTCTACAATTCCGCCAACCTTCGTTGGATATGATCGTGACTGCTTGATTCTATCCATCCTCCAACTTATTGTTTGTCTACAATAAATAGAAATACACAAACACTAGACAAACAACATTAGTGGTAAATTATTTGTTAAACATCGTCAAAATAAAGAGGCCAACAATCTCCCCCTTTTTGATGATGACAAACAATTTACAAAAAAAGATATATACATGAAAGGAAATGAATATATAAAGTATAATATATCATGCATATAAACAAAAAGAATATACTCATAATATTTCTCCCCCTTTGGCAACATCAAAAAGGGGAAAACAAAAAAAGAAAGAGAGCGAAAGCTCTCCCTATCAATATGCATAAGTATAAAAATATAGGGATTGCTCCCCCTATCAAAATGCCATATAAAATATATGCAATAAAATATCATAGCAAATATGTGAGCACGCATAAAAAAATATGCTAAATATCACTCACATACAAGAGGATAATGAGAACACATATAAATATATCAATATAAAAAAGTGTCTCAAATGTATAAACATAAAAACAATGTATAAAATAGATTTATGAAATCACAAGAAAGAAGACATGAGAATCATGTAAAAAGTTTTTAAATGAAAACAAATCAACCAATAAAATCATAAATCACAAGTAAATCATATAAGAACATAAAACCAAATCATCATTGATTTTCAAAAATCAAGAGAGCCAATTATATCTAGCTCTTGAGCTAGTATCAACCATATAAACATTTTAGCATCTGGTAAACAAGATTTGGAAATAAACACCCAATAAACCGGCGGGTATATAACTACAAACCTCTCATTTAAAATCGAAACTAATAGTTATGAAAACAAAAGAATTAATCAAAGAAAAATTGTTTTCATATTCAAAAATTTCAAAGCATAATTTTCAAAACCAAGAAAAAGAAAAATAAAAACACTATAATTCTTGGTTTAAAGATCATTTTGGCACCCAAGCTTTCTTGGTGCTGGATTGTTTAGGGACATGACCTCTATTAATAAAGCTCAAAGCCCTAGGGTTATGAACCCTCTTAGGCACATGTGGTGCACTAACACGGTCAAAGCAATAATCACTCAAATGACCCTTTCGATTACAATTTGTGCAATGAAAGAGATCCATTTGTTTTTGTGGATCATTAGCTCGTGTACGGAAATTATTTGCAAATAAAGATTATCTTTTAGAAATATTTTGCAAATGAGAAACATTCTTAAATAATGGTCTATTTGGAACATATTGCAACTTAGAAGCTTTTTGCATATCAAAACAAAATTTAGCAAGATGTCCAAACCTACCACAAACATCACATTTAAAAGCATGTGGTCTACTAGAAGCATTTGGCAAATGAGATTTCTTTTTCAAATCAAAACAATATTCGGCCAAATGACCAAAACGACCACAATGATCACATCTATACACATGAGCATGTTTATGATGAACAATGGGTGCATGTGTGTGTACATGTGATAAAGAAACTTGATGAGATGCACAAGGAGCATTGACATTTTTATGTTTGTGTGCATCATAGCAAAATTTAGCTATATGGCCTTTACGGCTGCAAATGGAGCACTTGTAAACTTTGGTATATATGTGTGCATAATGAGTGGATGATGACTTAGACTTGGCACATATATTCATAAGCTTCTTATGGTTATTAATACATATATTAAGAGTTGAATCTAAAGAAGAAATACGGTTTTTAACATCATTCAACTCATCATTAGGCATATGTGCATTAATATTAGAAGTAGAACATAAATAGTCATTATGAAAGAAGCAGTATTATTTTTTATGTTCTCTACTTCTAATGTGGCATTATCTTTTTCATGAGTTAAGCTAGAAATGGATGAGGTCAATTTTTTATTTTTCAAAATTAACATGTCATTGTTCTCTTTAAGCATGGTATTTTCTTTTGTAATGGCATCCAATTTTGACACTAGCTCCTCATGATTGGATTCTAAATTAACATGCTTGCTTTATAAATTAATAAAATATTTATGCAGTTTGTTATAGACAAGCAATAATTTTTTTACTAGCACAAGCAAGTTCATCACTAGATAAATCATTAGTGGTTTCGAACTCGCAAACCTCACTATGGCTATCGCCGAGTGACCGTGTGCATGATGCTCCATATAAACTTGAAGTCAGATCCTCCAAAGCTTGTCGGACCGCCTCCAAGTCTCCTTGATGTGCTTCAATAAATTTCTATAAGGTGTAAGCACTATCAAAATGAACAAACTTATTAGAGAGAGATGAGTTAAAAGAATTTAGCAAATATTCTAACAAAATATTGTTCATAGTAATCATTCTATGATCATCTTTACTCCACTTGGATTTCTCCAAAGTGGGTACAATATAAGCACAATCTATAATTTCTCATAATTCAAAATGTTTAGAATGAACAAAAAGTTTGAATCTAACACTCCATTGGGCATAGAGAAAATTATCCAAATGATGAGCAACATTAGTGGCATAATCTAAACAAGGTGCACCGTGCATATCCATAATGCATATATATGCAAGCAATGCAAAAATCAAAAATTGGATTACCACAAAAAGATAACTTGGATCTTTAACTCAGGGCGATTAGTCCTTAAATCAAAGAGCACCAAGCTCTGATACCAATTGTTAAACCCTAGAGGAGGGGTTGATTAGGGTCTTATGCTAATCTAATCTGATTTTATGCCAATTAAAACTAATTAACAAGTTATCCTAGCAAGTATGAAATATAACAAGATATATGAGCTAGGATAAGTAATATGACCAAAGGGATATATCCTAGAAATGAGATATACTATAGGATATATGCAAGGATATATAAACTAACACAAGGGTAATATAATCAAACTACAAATGTGATAGTGTAAAATATACAAGAGTAATAGGCAATTGGCGATATAAGATAAATACATAAGTAAATGCGCTAATGACAAACTCAAACACACTCAAATGATCACGGAGTTCGGACCTTCTGTCCTATGTCTCCGCTCCCCACTCCCGGGGAGAAATCCACTATCACAACCGGGTTTTCTACGCTCACCCGAATAACGTTTACACCTCACACTCGGTTTTCTAGCTAACCGAAAACTTTATAACTACACAATTGATCTCCACGAGATCGTACTCACAATGTCGATTTTCAATGTTCACCGATCAACATCTACACTCCCTCACACTCGGTTTTCTAGCTAACCGAAAACTCTACAACAATCTTAAATAACAATAAATGATTTGTTCTCTAATACAAGACAAGAACTCAATTAAAGCACAACTCAATGTTAGAAACTCTCACAACCCTAATTATACTATATGTGTAAATACTATAAGCTCAAGTGGGTGTGTGTAAACAATGAGTGAAATCAAATCAAATCAAACTAAACTCAAATATAAATACTAGCTTAATAGAATGATAATAAAATAATACAAAATGTAAAGCTAGATAGAGTTTAGAAAACTTCTCCAATAAATGACAAGAGAGAGAGAGAGATGGATTGAAGCTCAATGAATTGATCTCTACTTCCTCTTATAGAATTCTTCACAAACCAAACCCTTAAACAAACTTAAAACCAAACTTAAACTCCTTTAAAACTTGTTTAAAACATTTCTTGGATAGCTATAAGAACTGAGGAATAAGGGGGTATTTATATGAAACCCCAAAGCTAAGAGAAAGCCAAGAAAAGACCAAAAAACTAGCTCAACAACGGCTCTGGAAACTAGTCGTTGGAGCAGATTTGACAGCGCGGCGGTCGACCGCGAAGGTCATCAAAGCAGAGAAAACTACCAGAGAGTTCGACGGTCGATCGTGGCGGTTGACCGTGGGAATTTTCAGCTTGACGGTTGACCGTCACGGTCGATCGCGAAAGTTTCTGCTGCCCACTTAGAGAAAAACATAGGTGCGGTCGACCATGACGGTCGACCGTAAACTGATACAAAATATTTTAGGTTTGAAAGTATAATGCTGATTTTAAAACCCTGTTTAAAAATATCAAATAAATTTCAAAAATTATGAAACTTTGGGAAATGATTGTAGGCATGATAATAAACATGCTACAAAAATTGGTTTTCAAAAAGGACTTCCTAAATAAGAAATATCATCATTTTACAAAATAGTCCAAAACATAAAAATGTAAACATATGAATTTTGACATTTTGGCTAAACCATGTTTTGAAACAATACAAAATGATTTTGTAGACTTAATACAATATGTATATGGTGATTGTTAAGTCTATAAACCAAGAAAATAATATTTTCACAAATACAATAGAAAATGAAACAAATGAGTATGTATATAAAAATATATTTGTTTCATATCACAATAATAAATATGAAATATGTAATTTCATATTTATAAACATGAAAACCAAAACTTGTGTTATATATATATATATATATATATATATATATATATATATATATATATATATATATATATATGACTACATATATATACAAAGAAACCAATAAAATGTGTGTGTATATGATATTGAGCTTAACGTACTTAACACACATAATATAACACCTAAACTAAATTACCCAAGCTTGATCTTAATCTTCATCTTCAATAAGCTTGACTTGGTACACTTACGGAAGAAGCTTGAACTTGTATCTTTAACTAGAATGTACATTGCTTCACTCCACTATTCCGCCAACCTCCATTGGATATGATCGTTGAAGCTCTATTCCATCCATCCTCTACATGTTGTTTGTCTACAATAAATAGATAAGCACAAATACTAGACAAACAACATTAGTGGTAAATTATTTGTTAAACATCATCAAAACAAAGAGGCCAACAATTTAGTCTCCCCGCATACTATAATATGCGTAACTTAGAAGCCAACCCACAATCAATAAAATAGAAAATAACCACAACCAAGAAGAAAGAACATCTAGATTTACGTGATTTGGTCGACCAACTCCGACCTACGTCCACTGGGTAACAATACGAGAAATCTACTTTGTATCAGGGAGAACTACAAGAGGAACTACTCAACTCTCGTCTCTCAATATCTCAACCTCACATACATAATCAACTCTCATATTCTCTCCAAAACTCTCTCCTTACAATCTTTTGAACGGACAAAGACTGCGAAACCTCTTCCAATGATATAATCTTTTCACGGACAAAGGCTATGAAACCCTCACCTCTCACACAATATTCTTAAATCATGCAACACCCTCTGCTAACTCTAGACTATAAGAATATTGACTCTCTCTCTTCTCCTTGGTTTTTCCTCCAACAATAGAAGAATATATATAGGAAAACCAAAAACCTTATCTCTAGTTTAACTTCCTAATTAGAATAAGATTTAAACTCCTAATCTGAAAGTACACTAAAGGGGGTTGAATAGGGTTTATGCTAATCTAATCTGATTTATGCCAAAACTTATTAATAAATATATCCTAACAAGAATGATATGTTACAAATATATGTGTAAGGATATAAAACTAAGGGTGATATAAACAAATAAGATAGTGAGAATATAAACAATGAGCAATTGACAAAGGTGATATAAGATGAACAAAAATATAAGTGCGCCAAGCCAAACTCAAACACAAGATATGATCACGGAGTTCAGTCCCCACGACCTACGTCTCCGCTCCTCACCTCGAGGAGATCTCCACTATCACAACCGGGTTTTCTACGCTCAACCGAATAATGTTTATACCTCATACTCAGTTTTCTAGCTCACCGAAAACTTTACAACACTCACAATAGAACTACACTAACTACCACCTCAAGTGTTAGTCTTTAGCACGTGTCTCCTTCAGGTGTTAGGAATTATAACCTCTCTCTAGGCATTACCACCTACCCCCACTCCTCTTGGGACGATCCCCTCTCTCATCATACATTCCTCTTGGTGTACTAGTGTAATACAAAGTGAATCCTCACAATTAAGCTCAATACAACAATCGGTTTTCTAGTTCACCGAAAACTTTATAACTTACACAGTTGTAATTACACTTCACACCCTCTAAGTGTTGGCCTAGCCCGTGTCACATTCCTTAAGTATTCGGAATTATCACCTCTCACTAGGCTTTACTACTGACCCCACTCCTATTGGAACCGACCCTGTCTCTCACCAACCACTTCTCTCAGTGTCCAAGTGTAATACAATGTGTAACTCACAAGAAAGCTCACAAATATAAATTTGTTCTCTACAATAGATGAGAGTACAATTAAGGCTCACACTCAATGTCACACAAACCCCACAACCCAAATTATACAATGTATGAAAATACAATAAGCTTAATGGTTGTGTGTGTAAACAGTAAGTAAATAAAATCAACTAAACTCAATATAAACACTAGCTTAAAGAATTAATATCAAACAATATAAATGTAAAGCTAGATTGAGTTTAGAAAACTTCTCTATAGATAACAAGAGAGAGGGAGAAGAGTGAATACTCAAACACTAAAGGATGATCTCCACTTGCTCTTGTGAAAGTTTCTTCACAAACTTGAAAAACACACTAAACAAACTTTAAAACTCTTAAACAAAAATTGTAAACGCTTTTTAAAAACTTTTCTCTTGTTGAATTGAACTGAGGATATGTGGGGGTATTTATAGGAAACCCCAAAGCCAAGAGAAAACAACAAAACCCAGCAAAGAGATAAAAACAGAAAGGCTGAAAAAAAACTAGTCGTTGGGTCGTCAGTCGACTGATATTGTTCATCAGTCGACTGATGAGCTGACCGTTACAGGCCAGCAACATCATCAGTTGACTGATAAACTCGTCAGTCGACCAATGACCTCATCAGTCGACTGATCAGTCGACTGAAATAAAATAGAAACTTTTTGTTATTCCAGACACTTTCTTCAGTCGACTGAACACATTCATCAGTCGACTGATAACATTGTATCAACCTGATTTGAATAGTAAAACTGATTTTTGAAGTGTCTTTAAAAATAGCAAATAAATTCTAAAAATGTAAAACTTTGGGAAATCATTATAAACATGTAAATGAACATGTTACAGAAAGAATTTTTAGAATTGTGCTTCTCAATAGTGAAAACTCACCATTTTTCAAATATGTCCAAAAACATGAAAACTAAACATACATGTTTTTGTCATTTGATATAAACACAATATTGAAACTTTTGTAAAATGATTTTATAGACTTAGTGAATTGATATAAAATATTGTTATAAAATCCATAAATGAATAATTCAATATTTTCATAAATTCATTTTTGTATAAACTTGAAAACTATAAAACCTATATATATATATATATATAAAAACCAAAATGTGTATGTGTGTGTATGATTGAGCTTAAAGTACTAATACACATAATATAAAAACCTAAACTAAATATACCCAAGCTTGATAGATCTTCATTGTAGTTTGTCTTGGTAAACATGAAAAAAGCTTAAACTTGGATCTTGACTAGTATGCATAGGCTTTACTCCACAATATCCGCCAACCTCTATTTGATATGATCGGTGTAGCACAATTTCATTCATCCTCTTTGCCTAGAATAGATACAAAACACAAACACTAGATGTGACGCCCCTGGGTTCACACACGGCTGCAGTCCGGGGTGAAACCA
>BQKN01066495.1:16110-26263 GCA_022839385.1 Asparagus kiusianus
ACAAGTTTTGATTTTCATGTTTATAAATATGAAATTACATATTTCATATTAATTATTGTGATATGAAACAAATATATTTTCATATACATACTCATTTGTTTCATTTTCTATTGTATTTATGAAAATATTATTTTCTTGGTTTATAGACTTAACAATCACCATATACATATTGTATTAAGTCTACAAACTTATTTTGTATTGTTTGAAAACATGGTTTAGCCAAAATGTCAAAATTCATATGTTTACATTCTTATGTTTTGGACTATTTTGCAAAATGATGATATTTCTCATTTGGAAAGTCCTTTTTGAAAACCAGTTTTTGTATCATGTTTACAATCATGCCTACAATCATTTCTCAAAGTTTCATAATTTTTGAAATTTATTTGATATTTTTAAATAGGGTTTTAAAATTAGCATTTTACTTTCAAACCTGAAATATTTTGTATCAGTTTGCGGTCGACCACCACGGTCGACCGCGCCTATGTTTTTCTCTGAGTGGGCAGCAGAAACTTTCGCGATCGACCGTAACGGTCGACCGTCAAGCTGAAAATTTCCACGGTCGACCGCCACGGTCGACCGTCGAACTCTCTGGTAGATTTCTCTGCTTTGATGACCTTCGCGGTCGACCATCGCGGTCGACCGCCGCACTGTCAAATCTGCTCCAACGGCTAGTTTCCAGAGCCGTTGTTGAGCTGGTTTTTTGGTCTTTTCTTGGCTTTCTCTTAGCTTTGGGGTTTCATATAAATACCCACTTATTCCTTAGTTCTTATAGCTGTCCAAGAAATTTTTTAAACAAGTTTTAAAGGAGTTTAAGTTTGGTTTTAAGTTTGTTTAAGGGTTTGGTTTGTGAAGAATTCTATAAGAGGAAGTAGAGATCAATTCATTGAGCTTCAATCCATCTCTCTCTCTCTCTTGTCATTTGTTGGAGAAGTTTTCTAAACTCTATCTAGCTTTACATTTTGTATTATTTTATTATCATTCTATTATGCTAGTATTTATATTTGAGTTTAGTTTGATTTGATTTGATTTGATTTCACTCATTGTTTACACACACCCACTTGAGCTTATAGTATTTACACATATAGTATAATTGGGGTTGTGAGAGTTTCTAACATTGAGTTGTGCTTTAATTGAGTTCTTGTCTTGTATTAGAGAACAAATCATTTATTGTTATTTAAGATTGTTGTAGAGTTTTCGGTTAGCTAGAAAACCGAATGTGAGGGAGTGTAGATATTGATCGGTGAACATTGAAAATCAACATTGTGAGCGCGATCTCGTGGAGATCAATTGTGTAGTTGTGAAGTTTTCGGTTAGCTAGAAAACCGAGTGTGAGGTGTAAACGTTATTCGGGTGAGCGTAGAAAACCTGGTTGTGATAGTGTGTTTCTCCCCGGGAGTGGGGAGTGGGGAGCGGAGACATAGGACGGAAGGTTCGAACTCCGTGATCATTTGAGTGTGTTTGAGTTTGTCATTGGCGTATTTACTTATGCATTTATCTTATATCGCCAATTGCCTATTACTCTTGTATATTTTACCCTATCACATTTGTAGTTTAATTATATCACCCTTGTGTTAGTTTATATATCCTTGCATATATCCCATAGTATATCTCATTGCTAGGATATATCCCTTTGGTCATATTGATTATCCTAGCTCATATATCTTGTTATATTTCATACTTGCTAGGATAACTTGTTAATTAGTTTTAATTGGCATAAAATCGGATTAGATTAGCATAAGACCCTAATCAACCCCCCCCCCCCCCCCCCTCTAGGGTCTAACATAAATTCCCCAATAAGTGGTATCAGAGCTATGATGATGAATCCGGGAGCAAGTTTGCAAGATAGACGTCATACAAAAGTTAAGGTCAGCAGCGCTACAAGAATCAAGATGAAGAAAAGAAAAAAGAAAAAAAAAGAGAAGATCGATGGCAGCAAGCCGGTGATGGAGGGATGTCAACGCAAGCACGACAAGTGTGGAGGTCTAGCAATGGCACAGGAGCAGCGAGAACGCCGTTAGTAATCGAGATGCGGGTGATGATTTTTTTGATTTTCTAGGATTTCGGTGTGATGAAGGAGAACATGAAGTCACGTGGAGAAGCATGTTAGATGGAGTCTTGTTCACACGTGAAGTGAAGTTGAAGTCTTGTTCACAAGGGCCGGGGCACGCGGATCAAGAAGTAAAAAATTCCACGAAGGATTTCTCTTACATATGAGGAGGAGAACGAGGGCACGTGGTACATTCACATGAGAGGACTTAGTTTGGTGAGGTCTGCATGAAGAAAAAAGTGGAAAGGAGAAATTATTGTAGCATGTGTCCGTGATATTTATGAGAGAAGGAAAGGTTATAAGGACCATGAATTTTGATACAAATTAAAATATTTTTTTAGTATTTTAAAATATTTAATTATGATTTTTGAAAGAGTATTTATATTTTTCTTGAATTTTCATAATTACTATGATTTAAAGTCTACGTTTTATATTTATTTAAATGATTTAAATATTTATAAATTTATTTAGTACAGGTAAAAGTTTTTGGAATTTATCCGTTGTGCTACCAATACTATTACGTATCATTTTAAATAATACGTGGTATTAATAATAATATTACGTAATATTTCGTATAATACTTTGTATTATTAAATGCGTATTATTTGTATAATTAGTTGTATTATTTCTACTGTTACATATTATCTATCGTATTAGTACAACTTGTACGTTTTACTGTGTATATAATTATCCCATAATTATTTGATTTTAAATGTAAGTAAATATATTTTATTTATTAATTATTTTCGTTTAATTATACAATATGGGTATATTTTGACTATTACGTTTCAACTGTTGTAATAGCATAACATGTACGTTTTTAATTGTAGATAATTATTATGTAATTAGTTTACTTTTTAAGTACCCAAAAATATTTATTTTAATTATTAACCCTAACCCTAAATATCCCTATATATATAATTATGTTTTTCTCCTCTCTCTCTCTACTATTCATCTCTTCCCCGCCGCCTCTCTCTTCCGCTCTCTCTCTCTCTACCCGAACTCACCCATATCCTCCGCCGCTCACCACCACGACCACCGTCACTCGCCGCTCCTTCCTCACCACAGCAACCGCCGCTCAGCCAAGCTCCGACGAGCCCACACCCGCCTCAGTCCCAACCCATCACCGCCACACCCATCACCTCCTCCGAACCTAGCTCCCGTCCGCCCCTGCTCCACCTCAAACGAAACCACCGCCAGCCACCGCCCACCCCCTGTCCATCTCCGACCGCAACCCCAGCACACCACCCGACGCCCCAGAAGCCTCCACGCCTACTCCTACCTTGAGATCCGCCTCAACCATCCTCCCTCACCGCCGAACTCGTCGCTGCCCCGTCGACGACAGCCACCTCCGCCTCCCCTTCAGCCGCTAGATCCGCCCAGGCTGCCGAACTCCGACCATCCCCTTGCCACTCGTCGCCGTTATCCCCACTACAGCAGCGAGCCGCCCTTGACCCGCACCCATATTCCGCAGCCCCGCATCCCCTCGACCACCGCCGTCGCCGCTACAGTCCGAGCCCTCCTCACCGCCGTGCACCACCGACGCCGTCGCCTCATCCGCGGGCCGTAGTCTCACACGTCAGCGTCGATTCGTTCGACGAAACCCCGAGGCAAGATCCTGATCCTTGTTTAGTTTCGTTCCAGTTCTTATATTTGTTCTAGATTATTTATGTGCAAGATCCCGCTCTCCCTGTTTCGTAGTTAAATATTTACATTATTATGAATTATTTGTATAGTTTAATTATAACGTATTTATCCGCATGGGTTGATTGGTGAATAATATTTATTTAAATAATAGATATGTGATAAATAGTGTTTTTAGAATAATTATAATAAGATAAAAGAATTTAGTTTGGTAATGGATTTATTTTAGTGAATTTATAATATTTAAAAAGAATTTCTTTTGAGAAAAAGAATTATTTTAGTTTAATAATGAGAAATAATTTTAAAGAAAATATTCTTGGAATTAATAACCGAGATTTTAATTTTCGTGTGTAAAATATTTGTTAATGGTGGTTTCATCTTGCATTGTTAATAATAGCTTTACTCTCGTATGTTTCTGGCATGTGATCACGACCCATGTTCACACTTTATGACATTGACACTTAGCTTAACTGCATTTATTATTCCATGTTAAGAATTATGAGAAGTATATGACTATAGTGACATGTATGACACAGTTAGGATCTAGAACCTCGTGTGTAGTTGACCTGGAATTACGAGAATTAGGGTGAGAAGTCTTGGTCCATGTGAGCGATTGAGATTGTTGATGTATATTCCAGGCTCGCGTCGGTGAAGTTTGTGTAGTCACCGGGGTGGGTCTGAGGAGATGAGATATTGGGATTGTTGATGTATATTCCAGGCTCGCGTCGGTGAAGTTTGTGTAGTCACCGGGGTGGGTCTGAGGAGTTAAGATATTTGTGATTGTGGTTGTATTCTGGGCTCGCGCTGGTGAAGTTTGTGTAGTCACCGGGGTGGGTCCGAGGAGTTGTGATATGTGATTGTTGATTATTTCCAGGCTCGCACCAACGATATTCCTGTGTAGCGTTGGGGTGGGTCTGAGGTGTCGTGATATGTGATTGTTGATTATTTTTAGGCTCGCACCAACGATATTCCTGTGTAGCGTTGGGGTGGGTCTTTGGTACAGTGATATGTGATTGTTGACTATTTCCAGGCTCGCACCAGTGAAATTCCTGTGTAGCATTGGGGTGGGTCTGAGATGCAGTGATGTCGAGATTATTGCGATTGTGGATTATTTGAGATGAGTAATGGGATAGTTAGTTACATGACCTCGATTCTTGGCTAGGTATGATTCGTGTGAGATGTAGGCCAGTTGTACTTCTTTTCACACATAGATCGGGATTAATATTTAATTATCTATAATTTGAGACATATGGTATATACATGAGGGTCTCCTTATTTGGATTATTTCACTCGACGTACTACATCTCATGTTGTAGATTTTTAAGTATTAATTCCATCTAGTGTATGCCCCTGTTACTTGGATGATTAGACTGATCGTTAGCTACATGATCTCGTTACCTGATCGATTTTGGATGCTTTATGTTTACCATGTTTTAGTAGTGTTTTCGCAAGTTGATTTTGTGAATTTTAGTTTTACGTTCTTTTGTTGTTTCTGTTATCGTATCATTTTTCACATTGGATTTCCGTTCGTTCTATTTTCTTTTGTGGGGTCTTGCCGTGCGCCATGCACTTGACGTACACCTGTTTTCTCTAGTGTACGTCAGACTTAGAGAAAGAACAGGTTCAGCTGGGAGATCATCAGGAGCCAAAGGATTCCCAGCAGGAGTGCCTTATAGATGGAGCAGAAGAGCAAGTTGAAGCTTAGTTATTCCTTTCAGTTTATTTTCGTAGCATTTCCTTTTTGCCTGATCATTGTATGTATATTCTCCAGTAATCTTTTGTTCAGTTTTGTATAAGGGCACGTTGACCCGAATATTATGTCTCGGATGTTATCCCATTTGTGATATGTTATTTTTATTCTGAGGTTGTCTATTATATTCTTGCTGATTGTGACCGGGGACCTGTGACTTCGCATTATACTTATTTCCAGACGCTTAGCGTATTGGATTGAGAAGAAAGAGTTTTATTATTTATTTCTTCTCAATCTAATACGTCGCGGGCTTGTTCACGTTCCGATTCCTGGGTATTTTGGGAAGCGGAGCGTGACAGGTTTTTTTGGTGGCCCATGCAGGTCACGGTCCCGAGTCCACGCTAGTAAGAATATAGTAGATAATTTAGATACATATCATTTTTCATCCGTGAGACTATCCTTGAGCCCTTATCCTATTTTCTTGATAGATTTCGTTTCGTCCCTATCTTATCACTTTTGACTCCGGAACTTTCCACTATTTCTTGTCTCATAACTTTCCATTGTTTCTTGTTTATTGTCTCATCTGCTTATGGATATCGTTTCATGTCTGTCCTTGGCTTCTTATTTTAATTCCGAGGACGGAATTTGTTTTAAGGGGGGTAGAATGTAAGGACCATGAATTTTGATACAAGTTAAAATATTTTTCTAGTATTTTAAAATATTTAATTATGATTTTTAAAAGAGTATTTATATTTTTCTCGAATTTTCATAATTTACTATGATTTAAAGTCTACGTTTTATATTTATTTAAATGATTTAAATATTTATAAATTTATTTAGTACAGTAAAAGTTTTTGGAATTTATCTGTTGTGTTACCAATACTATTAAGTATCATTTTGAATAATACGTGGTATTATTAATAATATTACGTAATATTTCGTATAATACTTTGTATTATTAATTGCGTATTATTTGTATAATTAGTTGTATTATTTTTACTGTTACATATTATCTGTCGTATTAGTATAACTTGTACGTTTTACTGTGTATATAATTATCCTATAATTATTTGATTTTAAATGTAAGTAAATATATTTTATTTATTAATTATTTTTGTTTAATTATACAATATGGGTATATTTTGACTATTTCGTTTCAACTGTTGTAATAGCATAACATGTACATTTTTAATTGTAGATAATTATTATGTAATTAGTTTAATTTTTAAGTACCCAAAATTATTTATTTTAATTATTAACCCTAACCCTAAATATCCCTATATATATAATTATGTTTTTCTCCTCTCTCTCTACTATTCATCTCTTCCCCGCCGCCTCTCTCTTTCGCTCTCTCTCTACCCGAACTCACCCATATCCTCCGCCGCTCACCACCACGACCACCGTCACTCGTCGCTCCTCCCTCACCACAGCAACCGCCGCTCAGCCAAGCTCCGACGAGCCCACACCCGCCTCAGTCCCAACCCATCACCGCCACACCCATCACCTCCTCCGAACCCAGCTCTCGTCCGCCCCTGCCCCACCTCTAACGAAACCACCGCCAGCCACCGTCCACCCCCTGTCCATCTCCGACCGCAACCCCAGCACACCACCCGACGCCCCAGAAGCCTCCACGCCTCCTCCTACCTTAAGATCCGCCCCGACCAGCCTCCCTCACCGCCGAACTCGTCGCTGCCCCGTCAACGACAGCCACCTCCGCCTCCCTTTCAGCAGCTAGATCCGCCCAAGCTGCCGAACTCCGACCATCCCCTTGCCGCTCGTCGCCTTATCCCTACTGTAGCAGCGAGCCGCCCTTGACCCGCACCCATATTCCGCAGCCCCGCATCTCCTCGACCACCATCGTCGCCGCTATAGTCCGAGCCCTCCTCGCCGCCGTGCACCACCGACGCCGTCGCCTCATCCGCGGGCCGTAGTCTCACACGTCAGCGTCGATTCGTTCGACGAAACCCCGAGGCAAGATCCCGATCCTTGTTTAGTTTTGTTTCAGTTCTTATATTTGTTGTAGATTATTTATGTGCAAGATCCCGCTCTCCCTGTTTCGTAGTTAAATATTTACATTATTATGAATTATTTGTATAGTTTAATTATAACGTATTTATCTGCGTGCGTTGATTGGTGAATAATATTTATTTAAATAATAGATATGTGATAAATAGTGTTTTTAGAATAATTATAATAAGATAAAAGAATTTAATTTGGTAATGGATTTATTTTAGAGAATTTATAATATTTAAAAAGAATTTGTTTTGAGAAAAAGAATTATTTTAGTTTAATAATGAGAAATAATTTTAAAGAAAATATTCTTGGAATTAATAACCGAGATTTCGATTTTCGTGTGTAAAATTTTTGTTAATGGTGGTTTCATCTTGCATTGTTAATAATAGCTTTATTCTCGTATGTTTCTGCCATGTGATCACGACCCATGTTCACACTTTATGACATTGACACTTAGCTTAACTGCATTTATTATTCCATGTTAAGAATTATGAGAAGTACATGACTATAGTGACATGTATGACACAGTTAGGATCTAGAACCTCGTGTGTAGTTGACCTGGAATTACGAGAATTAGGATGAGAAGTCTTGGTCCATGTGAGCGGTTGGGATTGTTGATGTATATTCCAGGCTCGCTCCGGTGAAGTTTGTGTAGTCACCGGGATGGGTCTGAGGAGATGAGATATTGGGATTGTTGATGTATATTCCAGGCTTGCGCCGGTGAAGTTTGTGTAGTCATCGGGGTGGGTCTGAGGAGTTGAGATATTTGTGATTGTGGTTATATTCCGGGCTCGCGCTGGTGAAATTTGTGTAGTCACCGGGGTGGGTCCGAGGAGTTGTGATATGTGATTGTTGATTATTTTCAGGCTCGCACCAACGATATTCCTGTGTAGCGTTGGGGTGGGTCTGAGGTGTCGTGATATGTGATTGTTGATTATTTTTAGGCTCGCACCAACGATATTCTTATGTAGCGTTGGGGTGGGTCTGAGGTATAGTGATATGTGATTGTTGATTATTTCTAGGCTCGCACCAGTGAAATTCCTGTGTAGCACTGGGGTGGGTCTGAGGTGCGGTGATATCGAGATTATTGTGATTGTGGATTATTTGAGATGAGTGATGGGATAGTTAGTTACATGACCTCGATTCTTGGCTAGGTACGATTCGTGTGAGATGTAGGCCAGTTGTACTTCTTTTCACACATAGATCGGGATTAATATTTAATTATCTATAATTTGAGATATATGGTATATACATGAGGGTTTCCTTGTTTGGATTATTTCGCTCGACGTACTACGTCTCATGTTGTAGATTTTTAAGTATTAATTCCATCTAGTGTATGCCCCTGTTACTTGGATGATTAGACTGATCGCTAGCTACATGATCTCGTTACCTGATCGATTTTGGATGCTTTATGTTTACCATGTTTTAGTAGTGTTTTCGCATGTTGATTTTGTGGATTTTAGTTGTACGTTCTTTTATTGTTTCTGTTATCGTATTATTTTTCGCATTGGATTTCCGTTCGTTCTATTTTCTTTTATGGGGTCTTGACGTGCGCCATGCACTTGACGTACACCTGTTTTCTCTGGTGTACGTCAGACTTAGAGGAAGAACAGGTTCAGCTGGGAGATCATCAGGAGCCAGAGGATTCCCAACAGGAGTGCCTTGTAGATGGAGCAGAAGAGCAAGTTGAAGCTTAGTTATTCCTTTCAGTTTATTTTTGTAGCATTTCCTTTTCGCCTGATCATTGTATGCATGTTCTCCAGTAATCTTTTGTTCAGTTTTGTATAAGGGCACGTTGACCCGAATATTATGTCTCGGATGTTATCCCATTTGTGATATATTATTTTTATTCTGAGGTTGTCTATTATATTCTTGCTGATTGTGATCGGGGACCTGTGACTTCGCATTGTACTTATTTCCAGACGTTTAGCGTATTGGATTGAGAAGAAAGAGTTTTATTATTTATTTCTTCTCAATCTAATACGTCGCGGGCTTGTTCACGTTCTGATTCCTGGGTATTTTGGACAATGCCAGATTCGATAGAGCTTACAAGCAGGCGCGACTGAGTGTCACACATGCTGATGAAGATGGTAACATTGGACTTGAAGACGATGAGCGCTCATATTCGGTTCAAGCCAAGTGATGGAGGAGATGGATGCATCTAGCTCATAGTGTAGAGTAGGAGTGGTGCACCGATATGATTCAAGATGAGTGATACAGGTGGAGTACGAGGACAACAAGTAGGAGAAGGCTACTGTCAAGTTTAAGTTGGGAGGACAAGCATGGTTGATTTGTTTCTAATGTCAAAGGTGGCGAAGATCTCTTGTAGTACACAAGAGAGGTCGAAGCGCCACGACAAAGCAGATGATGGCGAGGGTCACGAGACATCTTAGTTAGAGTGCAGGTGCTTCGATTTGAAGTGCGAAAGGAATAGAAGACGCTAGCAAGAGAGGTAAAGTTTCAAGATGACAATGGTGATCTTTGAGGTGGCTTGGGAATCAAACCAAAGGTGGAGATTGTTGGGATTGTGTCTTTGATTTTTTGTATAACTTGATGAGAATTAGATAGAGTTAGAAATCTATTATGATTAGGAGATTGGGTCTCATCATGATTAAGAGTTTGAATCATATTCTAATTAGGAAGTTAGACTAGAGATAGGGTTTTTGGTTTTTCTATATATATTCTTCTATTGTTGGAGGAAAAACCAAAGAGGAGAGAGAGAGAGAGAGAGAGAGAGAGAGAGAGAGAGAGAGAGAGAG